>VBSM01000656.1:6020675-6047238 GCA_008086735.1 Cheirogaleus medius | reverse complement strand
AAAAAAAAAAAACTGTTGATACTCAGTAGAAAAGAAATGAACATAAGAGCTGAAAGATTGAGGCTTCGGTATACATTTATATTCAAGCCCAGACACAAAAATAGTTTTATGATGGATTTTCATATTCAGTACAAAATATATGTTGAATAACATTAGGGCTGTAACACAGCAACAATACCAGCCATTTCTGCACTGCCAGAGGGAATCCCTGCCTGTCACTCTGGTAAACAATAAGCTTTCAGACTGAACTGTCCACCTCAGGGCTTCCTTGTTGGGTTGCTGAATGTTTTTGTCAAGTATCTATATTGTTTAAATTTATTATGAAGTGATAATAAATTTCTTTAGGGAATCTCTATTTCTTAAAAAGAAATCCTGTAAAAAATAAAGTATACAGTTCTTATAAAAGGTCTGGGCATTTGAGATGTAAAAATTACGTATGTGTGTATTATACACAGGTGTACATATATAAGCATAGTACATGTATCACATAATTAGATTATTAACACTGGACCATGCAAATTCCATATAGATTAACTATCCTGATAGAACTGATTGATCAAACAAGCAATTCAGTAAAATAACTACATAGAGAGGGAGGAAGAATGGGAAGAATGAAGATTGAAAGAGAGAGAGATCGAGTGTGCATAAAAGAAAGATTTTAATTTCATTCATTACTGAATTCAGTTGAATGGCTAAAACTGATGATATGTGTAGACATGACCTTTATACAATAATTTGGGGGCTATTGTTTTTGCTCTTTAGTATGGATATAAAAATTATGCAGGTGTCATTCACCCCTCCACAAAGGTAGGCATAACCTTGCCACTTTTCTGCTGACTTTCTAAGTTGTAGAAGTTGTTTGGTGACAGTCACACCTCTTCTGTAGGGTGCTGCATTTGAAGATTGCATTGTCCTTCAACATGACTAAGAATATTGGACAGTGATTGAATGTCATCTCGTGCTTATTAATATGCATGTTGTCATTTGTCATCTCAGTCATCACTGACACTTTGTCATTTATGTTACTGTAAGCATTATATCGACTTTGAGTTGCTAGATTTCAGACCCTTCTCGTGGTTGCAAACTCATCAAAAATATAGGTAACCATCTTAAAGAAGCACTGCTAATAAAAAAATAGGCTTCAGATTGTTTGACTCATTTCATCTTTTAATACAATATAGAAGAGAACTACCAACGTTATTATAAAAATATAATATAAAATTTCCTCTTTGTCTTTTTAACAAATCATGTCTAATTTTACTGATTACCACATACAAAAGTTGAATCTCCTTTCTCAAATGTAACTAAATATAATTTTTAAAAATAAGATAATATTTATATGTAAAAGAGCTTTTATATCTGTTATTCCATTTTATCATCACAATGTCTATTTGAATAATGAAAAGTAATAACATCCATATGTTTGTAGAAAAACTAAGGATCAGATAGCTTTAATGACTTGCCTAAGGACACGTCTTTTTTAAAGCATGAGAACTTACAATAGATACCAGAATCTCAAATCTTCCACTTGATGTTTCTCTTCAATATCAACTAAGTCTTTTATTTCAAAGCATTCTTATTTGATATTCTTAACAGCTGCTTAAGATGATGCAACAGACCTTGCTACATGTCTGTTCTACCTCTTCCTAGGAGAATGCTGTTTTTCAGTTATCCACCCTCTAGCATATAATCATGTATTTCAGGGAAAGCTGACCTGATTCCTACTTCTAGAAGGTAGATAAAATTTAGTTCAATTCACTCGTGGCAATCACAGCCTTCTTACCAGTGATTGGATTAAGAATACTCATGTGACCAATGACATATTAGTGAAGTCCTCTAAAGCAGCAGTCCCCAAACTTTTTGGCACCAGGGACTGGTGGAGGTTGGGTAGAAGGCAGCGGCTGTGGTACTCTGTGGCCTGGTCCCTAACAGGCCACAACTAGTACCAGTCCACAACCCGAGGGTTGGGGACCACAGCTCTAAAGGACTTCTTGGAACACTTTCCTCCCTCCTAAGAAGAACAAATAAAAAGCAATAATTTGTAGCTGGATATTGGCATATCTGGACTGATTATGAAACCATCTATAGCCATCTTGTTATGTGGCTAAGAATGAAAAAAAAACCTGAATCAATCAAATTCAGAAATTACAGAGAAGTGAGAGTATAATCCTCACACACTAATCCTGTAATCTGTCTTACTCATTTATCTTGTTATATGACAACATATTTTGCAATTAAAACCTATTTGAGTTTATATCAGAGTTCGCAGATCTGTTCCACTGGTGAATAATCCTATTCTTGTGCCAATACCAGATTGTTTTAATTACTAGTAAAGTTTGATATCTGGCATATTAATACCTCCCATTTTGTATTTATTGCCTAGAATTGCTTTTGATATCTGGGGTCTTCTCTGGTTCCAAACGAAGTGTAAAATTATTTTTTCCATATCTGTGAAGAATGATGTTGGGATTTTAATAGGTATTGCATTGAATCTGTAGATCAGTTTGGGTAATATAGACATTTTAACGATGTTGAGTCTGCCGGCCCACGAGCATGGTATGGATTTCCATCTGTTTACATCCTCTGCTATTTCCTTCCTCAGTATTTCATAGTTTTCCCTGTAGAGGTCTTTTACCTCCTTGGTTAAGTATATTCCTAGATACTTTATTTTCTTTTTTGCCATTGTGAAGGGTATTGAGTCTTTGATTTGGTTCTCAATTTGATTGTTGTTGGCGTATATGAATGCCTCTGATTTCTGTGTGTTGATTTTGTATCTGAGATTTACTAAATTCATTTAACAATTCCAGGAGTTTCTTAGTTGAATCCTTGGGGTTTTCTAAATATAATATCATATCGTCCACAAACAGTGAAAGTTTGATCTCTTCTGCCCCAATTTGGATACCTTTAATTCCTCTTTCATGTCTGATTGCTATAGCCAGGACTTCCAGTACTATGTTGAATAGAAGTGGGGATAGTGGGTAGCCTTGCCTGGTTCCAGTTCTAAGTGGGAATGCTTTCAATTTTTCCCCATTCAGTATGATGCTCGCTGTCGGTCTGTCGTATATGGCTTGTAACATTTTTAGGTATGTCCCCTCTATGCCTATTTTATTAAGTGTTCTTATCATGAAAGGGTGTTGAATTTTGTCAAAAGCTTTTTCTGCATCTATTGAAAGAATCATGTGGTCTTTGTTTTGCTTCTGTTTATGTGGTGAATTACAATTATAGATTTACATATGTTGAAGCATCGCTGCATCCCTGGGATGAAGCCCACTTGGTCGTGATGGATTATTTTTTTAATAAGCGTCTGAATTCAGTTAGCTAGAATTTTGTTGAAAATTTTTGCATCTATATTCAATTATAGCCATGTAATCTTTGACAAAGCAGACAAAAATATACGCTGGGGAAAATAATCCCTTTCCAATAAATGGTGCTGGGAAAACTGGATAGCCACCTGTAGAAGGCTGAAGCAAGATCCACATCTTTCACCTCTCACAAAAATCAACTCACACTGGATAACACACTTAAACCTAAGGTATGGAACTATTAGAATTCTAGAGGAAAATGTTGGAAACACTCTCCTAGACATCGGCCTAGGCAAAGAATTTGTGAAGAAGACCCCAAAAGCAATCACAGCAGCACCAAGAATAAATAAATGGGACATGATCAGACTAAAAAGCTTCTGCACAGCCAAAGAAATAGTCATGAAAATAAACAGACAACCTACAGAATGGGAGAAAATCTTTGCATCCTACACATCTGATAAGGGGCTGATAACTAGAATCTACTTAGAACTCATGAAAATTAGCAAGAAAAAATCAAACAACCCTAACAAAAAGTGGGCAAGGGACATGAACAGAAAATTTCTAAAGAAGACAGAATAATGGCTAACAAACATATGAAAAAATGCTCAACATCTCTAATCACCAGGGAAATTCAAATCAAAACTATAATGAGATATCACTTATTTCCAGTAAGAATGGCCTTCATCAAAACAATTGAAGTGCCCATCAATTCATGAGTGGATTAATAAAATGTGGTATATATATACCATGGAGTATTATTCAGCTCTAAGAAATAACAGTGATATAGCACATCTTGTATTTTCCTGGATAGAGCTGGAACCCATACTACTAAGTTAAGTATCCCAAGAATGGAAAAACAAGCTCCACATATACTCACCAGCAGACTGGTATTAATGGTGCAGCACCTAAGTGGACACATAGGAACTACATTTATGGGGTATTCGGCGGGTGGGAGGGGGGAGCAGGGTGGGTATATACATACATAATGAGTGAGAGGTGCACCATCTGAGGGATGGTCATGCTTGAAGCTCAGAATTGTGGGGGGAGGGGGGTAAGGGCATTATTTGAAACCCAAAAATTTGTATTCCCATAATTTGCTGAAATAAAAAATAAAAATAAAAAAAAACCTATTTGATGGATTATTTTTTGGATAAACACCAGAATTCAGTTTGCTCTGAATTTGTTGAGAATTTTTGCATTTATATTAATAAGGGATGATGGCCTGTCACTTTCTTCTTTGGTCACGTCCATTCCGGGTTTTGGTATCAGGGTGATGTTAGATTAATAAAACATGTTGGGGAGGATTTCTTCCTTCTCAAAGTCATGGAATAATTTCTGCAGGATAGGCACCAGTTCTTCTTTGTAGGTCTGGTAAAATTTAAGTGTGAAACTGTCTGGTCTGGAACTTTTCTTTTTAGGAAGGTTTTTTTATTGCTGCTTCAATTTTGGTACTTGATACTGGTTGGTTCAGTAATTGTATTTCATCCTGATTGAGCCTATGGAGACCCTCTGTTTCTAAAAATTTGTCCATTTACTCCACATTTTCAAGTTTATGTCCATAGAGATTTTTATAGTATTCATAGATGATATTTTGTATTACCATGCTATCAGTTGTAATTTCTCCTTTTTCATTGCTGATCGAGGTATTAGAGTCCATTCTTTTCTGCTTCTCATTAATCTAGCAAGAGGTGTATCCATTGTGTTTATTTGTGGGCTTGATCTGAGAGATGCAGGCATGATTCAACATACTGAAATCTATAAATGTAATTCACCACATAAATAGAGGCAAAAATAAATACCATAGGATCCTATCAATAGACACAGAAAAAGCCTTTGACAGAATTCAGCACCCTTTTATTATAAAAACGATTAGCAAAATAGGCTTAGGCTTGACTTACCTAAAAATAATAAAAGCCATTTATGACAAACCCACAGCCAACATCATACTGAATGGGGAAAAATTGAAAGCATTCCCATTTAGAACTGGAACCAAACAAGGTTGCCCCCTATCACCACTTCTATTCAACATAGCATCGAAGTCCTAATAAGAGCAATCAGACAAGAGAAGGAAAACAAGGGAATCCAAATGGGGGCAAAAGAGGTCAAAATATCGCTCTTTGCTGACAATATGATCTAATATCTAGAAAATCCCAAAGATTCTTCCATGGGACTACTGGAATTGATAAACAAATTCAGCAATGTCTCAGGTTACAAAATCAATGTACACAAATCAGTAGCATTCCTATACGCCAACAACAGTCAAACTGAGAACCAAATGAAAGACTCAATAACTTTCATAATACAAAGAAAATAAAATACCTAGGAATATATTTAACTAAGGAAGTGAAAGACCTCTACAGGGAGAATTATAAAACACTCAGGAAGGAAATAGCAGAGGATGTAAACAGGTGGAAAACCATACCATGTTCATGAATTAGCAAAATCAACAATGTTAAAATGTCTATACTATCCAAAGTGATCTACAGATTCGATGAAATACCTGTTAATATACCAACATCATTATTCACAGATCTAGAAAAAAAAATATTCTATGCTTAGTACAGAACCAGAGAAGACCCATATAGCCAAAGCAACCTGAAGCAAAAAGAACAAATTGGGAAGCATCAATTTACTAGACTTTAAGCTATACTACAAGGCTATAGTAACTACAACAGAATTCTAATGGCACAAGAACAGAGACAGAGGCCAATGGAACAGAACTGAGAACCCAGATATAAAACCATCTTCACAATGCCATCTCATCTTTGACAAAGCAGATAAAAATATACCCTGGGGAAAAGAATTCTTATTCAATAAATGGTACTGGAAAATTGGATAGCCACATGTAGAAGACTGAAACAGGTTCCACTCCTCTCACCTCTCACAAAAATAAGCTCTCAGTGGATAGAAAACTTAAACCTAAGGCATGAAACTATAAGAATTCTAAAATAAAATGTTGGGAAAACTTTTATAGATATTGGCTTTGGGAAATAATTTATGAAGAAGATCCCAAAGGCAATCACAGCAACAACAAAAATAAATAAATGGTACTGATCAAATTAAAAAGCTTCTACACAGCCAAAGAAGCTATCATGAGAGCAAACAGACAACCTACAGAATGGGAGAAAATATTCGCATGCTTCACATCTGATAAAGAGCTGGTAACTAGAGTCTATATAGAACTTAGAAAAATCAGCAACAAAGAATCAAAAAACCTCATTAAGAAGTGGGCAAAGGACATGAACAGAAACTTTTCAAAAGAAGACGAACAAATGGCCAACAATCATGAAAAAATGCTCAACATTTCTAATCATCAGGGAAATGCAAATCAAAA
Organism: Cheirogaleus medius; assembly: GCA_008086735.1. NCBI lineage: Eukaryota > Metazoa > Chordata > Mammalia > Primates > Cheirogaleidae > Cheirogaleus > Cheirogaleus medius. Next base: position 6,040,602 of record VBSM01000656.1, on the reverse strand, counting down.
CCACAGTGAGAATAGCCTTTATCAAAAAGTCCCCAAACAATAAATGCTGGTGTGAATGCAGAGAGATAGGAACACACTTACACTGCTGGTGTGACTGCAAACTAGTGCAACCTTTGTGGAAAGTATTATGGAGATACCTCAAAGTTCTACAAGTAGAACTACCATTTGATCCAGCAATCCCATTACTGGGCATCTGCCCAAAAGAACAAAAGACCTTCTATAAAAAAGACATCTGCACTAGAATGTTTGTATCAGAACAATTCACAATTTCAAGGATGTGGTAGCAACCCGAGTGCCCATTCATACATGAGTGAATTAATAAAATGTGGTATATGTATACGATGGAGTTCTACTTAGCCACTAAATACAATGGTGATCTAACACCTCTTGTATTTTCCTGGATAGAGCTGGAGCCCATTCTACTAAGTGAAGTATCACAAGAATGGAAAGGCAAGTACCACATGTACTCAGCATCAAACCGATATTAACTGATCAATACTTAAGTGCACATATAGTAATAACATTCATCAGGTGTCGGGCAGATGGGAGGAGGTAGGAGGGAATGGGTATATGCACACCTAATGGGTGTGGTGTTCACCATCTGGGGAATGGACATACTTTAAGTTCTGACTCAGGTGGGGCAAAGGATATATGCATAACCTAAGCATTTGTACCCCTATAATATGCTGAAATAATAATTATTTAAGAAAAAGAAAAAAAGGTTGCTCTATACCAGCCACTAGTTTCTTAAATACTTTCAGTTCTGAACAAGTAATATAACAAGTGAGCAGTAAACTCTTAAGAAGAAATCTGCAGAAGGTAAGGACTGCATTATAATTCAATAAAGCCTACAGCAAAGTGCAAAAAAAAGTACAAAATATCATTAGGGACTATTATGGGCAACTATCCTCTCACAAGTTGGAAAACGTATAGAAAATTGATAAATTTGTGGAAACATACAGCATTTTTAGATTGCACCAAGAAGAAGTAGAACTCTTGAACAGACCAATAAGGAGTAGTGAGATTGAATCGGTAATATAGCACAACAATAAACATAAAAATAAAAAAAGAACTATAGACCAATATCCTTGATAAACACAGATGCGAAAATCCTCTACAGAATTCTAGCAAACCAAATTCAACAGCACGTCAAAAAGACAATTCATCATGATCCAGTGCAGTTCATCTGAGGGATGCCAGAATGGTTCAACATATGCAAATTAATAAATGTTATTCACTATATAAACAGGAGCAAAATCAAAAACCATATGATCATCTCGATGGATGCAGAAAAGGCATTCAGTAACATCCAGCACCCTTTCCTAATAAAAGACATCAATACAATAGGCATAGAGGTAACATACCTCAAAGTTGCAAAAGTTATATATATATATGTATATTTATTTATATATACATATGATTATATATATATACACACACACACATATGTGATATACACGTGACAATCCCACAGCCAACATCATAATGAATGGGAGCAATTTGAAAACATTCCCCCTACAAACTGGACAATGACAGTGGTACCCACTCTCACCATTTCTATTCAGTATAGTACTGGACATCCTTGCCAGAGAAACCAAGCAAGAAAAAGAACTAAAAGACATCTAAATCAGGAAAGAGGATGTTAAACAATCCCTGTCCACTGATGATATGATATTGTATCTAAATAACCCTGAAGACTCCACCAAATGACTCCTAAAAATGATAAATGAATTCAGCAAAGGCTCAGGTTAAAAAATCAATGTACACATATCAGTAGCATTTCTATGTCCTGACAACTGTTAAGCTGAGCATTGCACAAAGGACTTGATCCCATTTACAAAATCTACAGAGAAAATAAAATAACAAGGAATATACTTAACCAAGGCGATCACGAGAAAGAGAACTATAAAGTATCGTGAAAGAAATTGTAGATGACACAAACAAATTGAAAAATATTCCATGCTCATGAATTGGTAGAATCAACATCACTAAAATGTACATACTGCCAAAAGTGATTAACAGATTCAATCCAATTCCCATCGAAATACCAAAGTCATATTTCACATATCAAAAAATAATTCTAAGCATCATTCTGAACTGAAAAAAAGAGCATAAATATCCAAAGTAACCTTAGTCAATAAGAACAAATCAGGAAGCATCACATTACCTGACTTCAAATTATACTGCAAGGCTATAGTAATCAAAACCACATGGTACTGGTATAAAGGTAGAGACATAACCCAATTGAACAGAATAGAGAACCCAGAAATAAAACCACTTACCTACCATCAACTGGTCTTCAACAAAGCAGAGAACAACAAACACTGAAGAAAGAACTATTCAATAAACAGTGCTGCAAAAACTGGATAGTCATATGCAGAAGAATGAAGCAGAACCCTATCTCTTGCTATATACAAGAATTAATTCAAGACGGATAAAAGACTTAAATGTAAGGCATGAGATCATAAAATTCTAGAAGAATACAAAGGAAAAACTCTTCAAGATATCGGCCTAGGCAAAGAATTTATGAGTAAGACCCTGAAAGCAAATACAACAATAACAAAGCAAATAAGTAGGACTTAATTAAATTAAAATGCTTCTACACAGCAAAGGAAATAATCAACAGAGTAAATAGAAAACCTACAGAATGAGAGAAGATATTCACAAATTGTACATTCAATAAAGAGCTAATATTCAGAATCTACAAAACACTCAAAGCAAATCAGCAAGAAAAAATGAACAACCGCATTAAAAAGTGGATAAAGACATGAACAGAAGTTTTTCAAAAGATGATAGACGAATGACCAACAAACATAAAACATTCTCAACATCTCTAATAATCAAGGAAATGCAAATTGAAACCAAAATGAAATACAACCTTATTCCTGTCAGAATGGGTACTATTAAAAAGTCACCAAAAAATAGAGGCTCAGGTGGATGCTGTGAAAAGAGAATGATTATACATGGTTGGCGGTGATGTAAACTTGTAAATCCACTATGGAAGGCAATATGGAAATTCCTCAAATACCTAAAAGTAGACCTACCATTTGATTCAACAATCCCTCTACTGGGTATCTACCCAAAAGAAAATAAGTCTGTTTATAAAAATATACCTGCACCCAGATGTTTATTGCAGCACAATTAACAATAGCAAAGATATGGAATCAGCCTAAGTGTTCATCAATTCATGAATAGATAAAGAAAATGGGATCTATGTATACACACACACGTACACACACACCACGGAGCCATTAAAAGCAATGAATTAATGTCTTTTGCATAAACTTGGATGGAACTGCAGACTATTATCCTAACTAAAGTATCTCAGGAATGGAAAAACAAACATGTACTTACTAATATTTAGGATCTAAACAATAGGCACATAGGCATAAAGAGATGTAAAGGATGTTGGAGGCTGGAGATGGGGGTGAGGGATAAGAACTTACCTATCAGGTATAATGGACACTATTCTTGTGATGGGCACTCTAAAAACCCCAACTTAAGCATCATACAAAGTATCCATGTAACAAAACCCTTTGCATCTCCTTAATATGTTGAAATTAAAAAATAAAGTGTTGAATGTAAGGCATCAAAGTATAAAGGTACTGGAAGAAAATCTAGGGAAACCTTTTGAGAATATTATCTAGGCAAAGAACTCATGACTAAGACCTCAAAAGCATAGGTAGCAAAACCAGAAATGGGCAATGGGACTTAATTTAACTACAAAGCTTCTGCACAGCAAAAGAAATAATCAACAGAGTGAACAGACAACCTGTGGAGTGGGAGAAAATATTTGCACACTATACATCTGACAGGGGACTAATATTCATAATTTACAAGAACCTCAAACAACTCAACAGCAACAATAATAACAACAACAAAAATACAACCCCATTAAAAACTGGGCTAAGGACATGAACAGATTTTTTTCAAAACAAGCCAAACAAATGGTCAACAAGCATATGAAAAAAAAGTTCAACATCACTATTCATCAGAGAAATGCAAATTAAAACCACAATGCAATGTCATCTTACACCAATCAGAATGATTATTGTTAAAAAGACAAAAATACCAGGTGCTGGTGAAGATGAGGTGAAAAGTGAACTCTTATACACTGTTGGTGGGGATGTAAATTAGTGCAATCTCTATGGAAAACAATATGGAGATTCCTCAAAGAACTAAAAATGGAACTACCATATGATCCAGCAATCCCACTACTGGGTATCTACTCAAAGAAAAAGAGATCAATATATATAAAAAGATACCTGCACCTATATGTTTATTGCAGCACTATTCACAATAGCAAAGATATGAAATCAATATAAATGTACATCAATGGAATATTGGATAAATAAAATGTGGTATATATCCACATATACTATTATATAATATATTATGTATATAGCATATACACTAATATACTATTCAGCCATAAAAAGAATAAAATCATGTCTTTTACAGCAACATGGATAAAACTGGAGGCCATTATCTTAAGCAAAACAACCCAGACACAGTAAAACAAATAATACCTCATGTTCTCACAAATGGGAGCTCAATAATGTGTATACATGGAAGCCGAGTGTAGAATCATGGGCTATGGAGACTCAGAGTGGTGGGAGGTGGGAGGGTGTGGATGATGTGAGGTTGCTTGGTGGGTACAATGTACATTTTTCCAGTGATGGATACTCTGAAGGACCTGACTTAGCCACAATGCAATGTAGCAAAATTGCACTTCTATCCCATAAATACATGCAAATAAGAAATAAATGAAACAAAAGAAAAAATAACTGCAAGCACAAAAGTTTAATTAGAAATATAAGTGAATAGATGTGTGAAATTAAATACTTGTACAGAATATGTCAGAAAGGAAAACCCTTAAGTAAAATTAGCTTAAAAAGGGACTAATTGATATCACTTGATCCTTGGGTCCTATAGTGCATCTATATCCAACGAATAAGACCTAATCTTACATCCAAGGAGGCTGTAAAATTAAAACAAAACATTAAGGCTTTTAGTCTGATGTTGAGAAGACAGATAAATAAGCAGAGAGTGTCTTTAAGGAATCTTGTGAGTGTGTAACCTTGAGAAGTACAATCATTTGAGAAACTATTTTAACTTTCTGACAAGAACAGAAACATCTTGTTAGATTACTCCAGACCTAAATTTATGTTACTCACTTTGAAGCAACTTCTGTTCCTAGTCTTTACAGTTATCAGTTATGTGGCTACAAATAAGTACTCATATTTGGCATATATTTTTGGTAGATCAATATACTTGTGATATGTTAGCCCTTTTGGGTCTCTATGCATACATTTTGATTATTAGTAAAGTTCCATGTGTGATTAATTTTGGCGGCGTTAAATAACGTAAAACACAATCACCGTCCCTTAAAACAATAGGTAAAATGACATTACAAAGCAAATAAAAAAGTTTTTGTCAGCTGCTAAGACATCACAGTACAATGTTTCTATCTGAACAATGGAAAGATAATATTTTCATGACTTGCTTTAGAGTAAATAAATAACATGCATTTTTTTTCTCAGTTTAGCATCAATTTAACTTTTAAAACACAAGTAAATTTTTTAGGATACTTTGAGTTGAATGATTAGATGAACACAAGGATATTTGTTTTTGTGTCTAGTTTTATTTATTTAATAGGAACTAGAACTTAAAACCTTATTAGAATAAGCTTTCAGTGTCTTTGAATGTTTATCAAATAATGTTATTTCCATGCCTCCAAAAATTTGACATGTTCAAATTTTATTTTAAAAATTAAGCATTTTTCACTCTCATATTTATTTATGTAAATTTACAGTCTTCTACAGAATATATTTTGGGAAATAATCCTAAAATGTCCATTGAGTGCTTAAGAACTAATAGGTCAGGCCAGGCGTGGTGGCTCACACCTGTAATCCTAGCACTCTGGAAGGCCGAGGTGGGAAGATCGTTTGAGCTCAGGAGTTCGAGACCAGCCTGAGCAAGAGCGAGATTCCGTCTCTACTAAAACATTAGAAAGAAATTAGCTGGATATCTAAAAAATATATCTATATAAAAAAATTTAGCTGGGCATGGTGGCGCATGCCTGTAGTCCCAGCTACTCAGGAGGCTGAGGCAGGAGGGTCGCTTAAGCCTAGGAGTTTGAGGTTGCTGTGAGCTAGGCTGATGCCACGGCACTCTACCCTGTGCCAAAGAGTGAGATTTTCTCTAAAGAAAGAAAGAAAGAAAGAAAGAAAGAAAGAAAGAAAGAAAGAACTAATAGGTCAGTTGTTTCAAAGGTCTATTTTAAAATTCTTACACATTTGAAGTGATTCAGTCAGAAATGTTCACTTAGAACCTCTTGTGCTTATTGCCAGGGCTCCCCATTCATGAAAAAAGGAAGGTTTGGGGGCATTATTTATCTCTATATGCCTTTTCATTTTTAATATGTAATCAAAATCAACTTTATGTTTTAGATCATTTCCATTTTCAGAGTTGTATTCCTAAATCTGTGAAGTCCAGACCCATAATACTGTGCCCTAGTTAGAGTCTTTAGATCATTACTTTCCATAAATTAATTAAAATCTAGGGAATTGCTTTGTTGCTAAATCACCTTAATTTTATTACTCTAGTTCTCTAATTTGTTACATTGTTTACCAAATAATGCAATAAAGCAATGGAAGTTCATTACTGTGTTCTATTAATAATATGGTAAAATGTGAAATCGAGCAATAAAAATGATCAATAGAAAAGTAATGTTATTATGAATGCCAGTACATTGTAACTATTTGGCCAACTTGACTTTGTAAAGCAAGCGTTTTTTTCGAATAATATATGATTTTATGCACTTGGGGAAAAATTATGTACTGAAATTTAAAGCATATTCATTTCTTTGCATGAAAAACATTAACTATCTAATGAAATTTGTTTCTGATTTTAACAATAAGTAGTATTGTTCTATGAACAGAAATGACTGAATATGTTCAATTATTTATCTTCATCCTTTTTGGCTTATTTGAATAATGTGGGTATATGTCACATATTTAAAATTCTGTAATTTTTGATGATTGGAGTAGCTTGGTGATGTGCAATGAATACTGAAAATGCAATATCAAAAATAATTTGGATCATACTAATTTAGAAGATACAATTCTTCACAAAGCAGAACTTAAATTGATTTGCCCACTGATGTATGGCATTCAAGTAGTCAATATGTACATATATATGCATACATACATATTATATAATATAGTATATTATATGTAATACATCTATTTCATATATATAATATATAGAGAGCAAGAGGGATATTGCATCTTCTTGAATGCTATTAATTTTGTTCAATATTTGAATTAAGCAGAGGAAGCATGAAACAGCAGCTGGGGTGAATTGAGTAGCCACCAATCTCTTTATCTAAGGATATTGAATTATCTTTCAACAAATTTGTTTTATAGAGGCAACATGAAAACAGAGCATCTTACTTTAAAATTGCAAACCTTTTTTCAATCATTTTTATTTATATATTTTGACTTTAAACACAGTAACTCCACAAATAACAGTCCTATTTTTAGCTCCAGATTGATGGGATAAATCTTTCAGCCTAGAAATGATGGATATATGCTAACCAAAAATAATATTTTATTTTTATCCCATGATTGAGGTATATTCTACCAAGGAAATATATGTTGACATAGGTCAAATTACTTTTATATACACACATATATACATATACATATATATATAATCAATGTTTTGAATCTTTCTTTCCTCTCCTTTTTATATTTCATTCCTTCTTTATTTGTTCAACTTGCTACTATTTATTCAACAATAATTATATAATATTAGTTTTTCTGTTTCTACTGTGACCTAGAAACAATGGCCTTAAATAGGTAATATTTATTTACAATTGTCTTTGGAAGATGGGGGATTGGACAGACCCAGGAGCTGCTATTTCTCTTAGGCTGTTGAATAAAAAAAGGGAGTGTATTTTCATTTTATTTATGAACTTTCTCCTCCAAATCCCTATCACATTTTCCTACAACAGAAACTAATGTTTAAAATACTAAATATACAAGCTAAGACCGTTTCAGCAGTTGATAAAAGTTAGAGCTCTTCTTCAAAGGAAGTACATTTTCAAGTAAAGTGTATATGTATTTAAGATTATTTATACCTTAAAATATTTAAAAATCATTCTGTGCTCTATGAAGTATCTTTCATTTTCTGCTGAGAAACTCTGAAGACTTTTTGTCTGTGGAACATTTTTAGTATCTCTTGTCTTTTTTATACAAATAATTTCAACATTCACATGCCTATTAGGGTTCTACAGAGAGACAGAACCAATAAGACATATCAATATAGATAGATAGATGAGAGAGGCTTTATTAAGGGAATAAGTTCATATAAGTTTAGAAGTCCCACAATAGGCCATCTGCAAACTAGAAAGCCAGGGAAGCCAATAGAATGGTTCATTCCAAGTTTGAAGACATCAAAACCAGGGAAGCCAATGTGTAACTCTCAATTCAATCCAAAGGCCCAAGAACCTGGGGGAGTGAAAATCCCAAAGTCCAAAAACCACAGAACTTTAAATTCTGATGTCCATAGGCCAGGGGACGAAGATTGTCTCAGCTCCAGAAGAGTGAAAGATAATTAACCTTCTCTCTGCCTTTTTGTTCTATTCAGGTCCTCAGATGATTGGATGGCTCCTGCGGATATTGGTTGAGGGTAGGTATTCCTTATGCAGTCCACTGAATCAAATACCAATGTCTTCTGGAAACATCCTCATCGGTACGCCCAGAAATAATGCTTTACCAACTATCTCCCTATCTTTTATTCCAGTCAAGGTAACAGCTATCATTAACCATCACACCTTATAATGAGTCAGTTACATCACTTGTATATGATTGCTTCTAGTTCATGGCTATGTCTACAAACATGCTATCTGGTTATTAGATTAAAATATGATACAAAGAGTAAAGTGAAATGACTTCTCGAAGGGATGAAATCTTCTTAGGGTTGAAGCTAAAACACATTTCTTGACGTCCAAGAACCTTAATGTTGAGTGTTCTTCCTTCTGTACTATGCTGCTTATTTCTCCTATCGTTTTTGCACACTCTCTTTAACAAACTCAACAAAACCCATTTTTAAAATAGCATTTGAAACTAGATTAACTTCCACTTTGAGCTGAATTAACTTTGTGTACTCTATGACACATTAATTTCAACATATGTATAATTTATTCTTTAAAGTTTTCAGCATCAGATGAGTGATCAGTTGTAATTACTGAGCACTTTTGCATGTGAAACTTTGTATCAAAGTTCTGTAGATATGATATAAAATACATAAATGATAAGATCTATGACCCCATGGAACTTTCAATCTAAAAAGAGATTTAGTATGCATGCAAATGTACCTATATATTATAGCATTAAAAGTAAAATAAAAAAAGAAAAATGAGTATGAAGAGGAGGAAACCTATTCATGTTTCAAATAAATTATCTAAAATATTAGAATATTAAAAAACTAAAACCATTGATATATGCAGACTATTAAAAGAGTATCCAAATTTTATACAGCTCTTTCATTAAACTAACACTTTTAGGTCTTTACCATGTCTTAGAAACTATGTTAGTGATTGGAGATAAAATAGTAAACAAGTTGAATATGGCACTTTTATCTAAGGAGTTTACAATCCAGGAAAAACCAAACAAAAAATAATCTTTACAAAAAAGAGTGAAGAGAGGGAATACCTAATATTCTGTGACAGCACTAGCATGGATAACCAACATGTTCAGGGGAGTCAGGGAAGGCTTCCCATAGGAAAAATAGTTTAAATATAATATCTTCTGTGAATACGTTTTTTTCTCTCAAAAGGTTAAAAAAAAAAAGAACAGCACATAGAAAGTCCTGAAATCAAGAGGGAAAGAGATAGAAACACGGCTGTAACATAGAGTAGGCAGAAGGAATCTGGGGATGCCTTTAGAAAAAAAGAAAGTGAAATATTTAAGTGCTTAAATATTAGTATCCAACAGACTTGGGTTCGAATCCTGAATTCAAAGCAAAATAGATATGCATCTGAAAATAAATTTATTAGCCTTTTTCTAAACTACAGTTGTTTTTATATGCAAAATTGAGACAGTAATACCTATCATATAGGTTTGTTGTGAGAATTACATAATACATTGGATTCAAAGAGGCACACAATAGTAAACAGTCAATAAAAGATAGCTGTTATTATTAAAGGGTTTCTCCTTTCTATTATTGAGAATGTGTCCTACAACATTCCAAAATAAATTGCGATAGTTTTTCTTTTGTCTTCATCAGACTTTCAGAATTGATGATTGTCACTGCTGATAATAGTAAACAATATCATATATAGAGCATACTTTATAGTCATATTTGTCATGCTAAACATCATTTCCTCTGATTTATTGATGGAAATATTAGGTCCTACTGATGTGGATCATATTTGATAAGAAAGTCTGCAATTTTCTATTTAAATAAAGATAATATACATGGTGGGTGAGAAAATGGACTTTGGAATCAATCTTAGGTTGAATCTCAGATTCCCCACTTACTAGTTTACTTTCTTCTGCTATAAAACATGAATAATAAAGGCACTAATATCTTAGGATAGTTGTGTAAATTAAATGAGATAATAAATGCAAAGTCCTTCCCAGAGTCTACGGTACACAATAAATACTTAATAAGTATTATTTTTATTACTATAATAAATAATGACTTTACACAAATAGGTGGACAGGCAAATGCTGTTATTTGAGTCATCTCTGAGCTTCTCAGTATGATCCCCAGGCAGAATCTGTTTGAGCCACAAATCAGTGGCTTAAAGAGAAATTGTTTATAGGCAATAAATAATCTCCACCAATCAAGACTCTTAAGTGTCAGTATCCTAAGGGAAACTATAGTCCCTACAAGACCTGGGGAGTCAGGTAGACTGCTGAGGTTCTCACCATGTGTGGAGTGGATATGAACTCAGAAGAGAACAGAGATGTGGAACATTTATAATTTGGCACCCAAAGATTAAAATCCTGATGTTCCAGCACACTTACTAAGGATAAGAAAAGTAGCCAATAGTGAACCATAGATCAACTCTGTCCCACTTTTTTATCAGCCAACTGGATAAAAATCTAGATGAAAGATTGGTCAAATCAGCAAATTAAACAAAAACAATATCACACAGTGGTTAAGAGCATGAGTTTGGAGTTAGTCAAATGTAGGTTTAGGTCCCTTTAATCCTTAAAACTATCCTCTACTGGGGGATGAAAATTGTGGTTATGTCCATTATTAGCTGTGTGACTTCAGGCAGGCCACTTAACTTCATTTGTAAAATGGAGATTAAACATAGCAGCCACTTAATAGATTTGTTGAGAAGATTACATAAAACCCCAGGTGAAGGCACTTATTCTTGTGCCTGGCATCGCATATTAAACATTCAGTAAAAGTTATTCTCTCTCTCTCTCTCTCTCCCCCACACACAAATTTAGCTTTATGGTTGGTATAGAAGAATCAAAATAAGTTAAACTGTCCATGGTCCTTACCATTTGTTACTTTGGGAGAGGGAGGAAGGAAATAGAATCAAGAAAGGAGAAGAGACAGAGAAAAAAGGGATAGAAAATTGAAAAAGCTGGGAAGAAAGGGTGATGACTCTCAGTAGTAGGGAGAGGATATAAAAGTAATAAAAGAACCTAGGTGTTATATCTTGTTCAATTCAGGAAGCCATCCCATCCTTGCTTGATTCACCTGCTCCCTGCTCATCTCATCATAAAGAACAGCTAGCATATGGTCCAGGCTGACCTGCAAAAGTTATGAATTCATAAAGCTATATGGGGAAATTGAAGTGCAGCAAAGCTCTAAATATAATTCTTTAAATAAATGGCTGTTGAAATGGTGTAATGTTCATGTCTTTGTATCTTGCTAAGACTTCTGTTGAACTCTGAATAATGGAAATTTAGAAAACTCCAATGTTTTTATCAAAAATAATGAGAAAAAGACTCAATTGGTTAACTTTATAAAGCAAAAAAGAATACCAAGAAATGGTTATTATTTCCTATGTCTATACAGCGTTCCCACATCAGGACTGTTTGTATAACCACATGATAATATAGACAAGACAACTCAATCTGAAAGATGCCAACAATTAACACTACATTGAGTTTCTAGTAAAATTCAAAGTCAACATTAGCATGACTTACTAAATCAATTTTATTTAGACAATATGGCATGTTTATCATGTGAGACAGTCAGCAACACTGTGTTTTAATTTTCCTTTTCATTCCTACACCAGAAGTTCTTCTAGCATGTGGGGAAAGACATTCATATAAAAGTTGGGGAATGGAAAAAAATAACTACAAAAATCAATGGTTCACAATGACTTACTAAGGGAATTTTTCATCACTTTTCAATTCACTGCAATGTTAAAGATTCACTTAATATATAGTGAAATCAAGTTATTATGCATGTATTAAGCACTTATTACCATGTGCTTAAATGTTTCTTGCCCTCTAGAAGCTATCCATCTTTTATATACGTTATACCCTTTTGGGGGAAAATATAGATACAAACAGTTGATCAAGTGTGAGAATGTTTAGCATAACCTTTAGGAAATTAAAGATAGAAGAGGTAATTTTGAACTATGAAAATTGATTAAGTTTTAATGAAGGCATTAAATGAATTAGATTTGGGGGGAAAAGTATAGGCTGTGAGTAAAAAAGCTGAAACAGGGCCATTTCAGGTGGTTAAAACAGCATGAGCAAAGATGTAGATGAAAAACGCCCTTGTGCATAATGTAAAAGCTTTAAGAACATTTTCATATTAGGAGTAACTGAAGATAAAGCCAGAAAGATAAGGTGACATTGACTGTGTATTCAATCATTTATTCATTCCTTCAAAATTACCTCATTTAATAATTCAATAAATATTTATTGTCTCAAAGATTGAATATGGAGTTTAGAATTCTGCAAATAACATTAGGGTGCTAAAGATCAGTACCACAATCATCATGAATTATGGTGTTAATGGAACAGATGTCTCAAAAACTATTACCTATGATAATGTGTCATTTTTTTCTGTTTTTATTTGAAATCTCTGCAGCATTTGACAATGTTTCTTTTGGCATTCTTTTTGTAACTCTTTTCTCCCTTGGCCTTTGGTTCGATACTCAGGTTTTCCATCTATAATTGGTAGTAGTCTTCCAGTGATTCAGGTATTAACCCTCCTCTATTATTTCAGTATACACATTCTATTAGTCATTTCATCTATTCCCACTATGCTATAAGCCACTTAAAGTCCGTGACATTAATAGACTCATTCAATACTATATTCCCAGGATCAGTGATAAGCAGAGAGTAAGGACTCATTAAATATTTATTTAATATATTAATAAAAAACTTCAAGTTAACATCTATACTGCTCCCTTCAAAAGGTGTACAGTTGACACTTGAACAATGTGGGGGTTAGGGGTTTTGACACTCTTCATGGTAAAAATCTGTGAATAACTTTTTACTCCCCCAAAACTCGACAATTAATAGTCTACTCTTGACCTGGAGCCTTATTGATAACATAAACTAATGATTAACACATAGTTTGTATGTTACATGTATTGTGCATTGTATTCTTGCAATAAAGTAAACTAGAGAAAAGAGAATGCTATTTAAAAAGTCATAAGCAATAAAAATATATTTACTATTTATTAAGTGGAAGTGGATCATTATGAGGGTCTTCATCCTCATATCTTCATATTGAGTAGGCTGAGGAGGAAGAGGAAGATGAGGTTGGTCTTGCTGTCTCAGGGGAGGCAGAGTCAGAAGAAAATGCACGTCATATAAGTGGACCCACGGAGTTTCAATTTGTATTGTTCAAGGGTCAACTGTATTTCCAATTTCATCTTCTTTATTGAACTCAAGATCTAGAGCCCAAATTGTCTAATGTAATTTATTCAACAAATACTAAGTGTTTATGGTGGCAAAGCATGATACAATGGTGAATGATGGAGATAAACTAGCTTCCTTTATGAAATTTACATATTAGGCTTAGGACTCTTCTTAAAAGTAAGGGGACACAGATGCTAAGTCTTAAATTTTGGTTCTGATTTGAGGTTACTTGGGGAGGTATGCACTACTGTAAAGAAGTATGCCTTAAACTACCTTAGATTCCTCCTCAGTAAAATGATGAATCTTAGTAATGATTGCTTTTTTGGTGTTTTAAATAAATGAAATCATATAAGCAATGCAATTAGACCTAATAAAGACTTAATGGTTATTAACAATTACTGGCTATGATGGCAAATTTTATGTGTCAAATTGATTGAGCCACAAAGTGCCCATGTATTTGGGAAAACATTATTTTGAGAGGGTTTGTGAATTGTTTCTGGGTGAGATTAACATCTGGCTTGCTAATTTAAGAAAAACAGATTGCTCTCCCTTTGTGGGTGGGTTCCATTCAATCCATTGAAAGCCTGTATACTGTAGAACAAAAAAGGTGAGCGAGAGAGAATTCTCTCTCTCTCTTTGTGACTGTCTTCAGGCTGAGACATCAGTCTTCTCTTATCTTCAGATGTGGACTTGGACTGGAACTTACATCATTGGCTCTCCTGGTTCTCAACCCTTTGGACTTTGACTGGAACTATACCGTCAGCTCTCCTGGAGCTTCAGCCTACTGACTGTAGATCTTGGGACTTCTCAGCCTCTCCAATTATATGAAGCAATTTCTTATAATAATTCTCAATTTTTCTTTCTATCTATCCAGGGATCTATGTGTATATGTATGCATCTATCCATCAATCTATTTATCTTCTTTTTTCTCTGGAGAAACTAACTTTAACATTAGAAATTATTGTATTATTATATTTTACTTTTTCAACTGGTAAAATGGTATAAGAATCAATCACAATGCATTTTATTATTTTTTCTCTATTCTATTTTCTGTATCTTACCAGCTTCTTATATTTTCTCTTTAGTACAAATCTTCCATTAACTCAAGAAACATTCACTTATATGCCAGACACTGCCCTATTTGCTTGGGTATTTAAAGACAAGTAAGGTATCAACCCCTCTCTGAAGAAAATTAGATCCCATAGAAGTCAGAGACAGACAAACCACAGATGTATGTTTTATTCAAATTTTCCTCTTAATAGTATATTAGAAAAAAATTTAAATCAGCCACTTTATATTGATCTAGCACCTCAATGTGTCAAGCATTTTTTTTTGGTACTCAAGATACAGAAGTATGCAAAACCAGATTGACATCTGCTCTTTTGCAACTTGTGTTATAATTAAAACCTACTTAAATATATTAGATAGTGATGGAGAAAAACCCATGAACTGAGATCATATTTCTCTAATTTGGCCTTGAACAAAGCTGACTTTTGATCTGCATACTCCAAACAGCCTCTTCCAGATTCATTCCCATATAATATTTTACTTATTTGAGATTGTTGCTCCAAAAGTATCACATCTAATCTCTCCTCCCAATCAGCCTCTAATGTTTTCTAGGGATTAAATTTTACCACATGGATGGATGGAAAGATTACATAGATACATGAATGGACAGATTGGTAAGTAGATTATTGATAGATAGATAGATAGATAGAATGCAATAAATAATCACTATGACAAAGAAATGGATGCCCAATTGTCTGGTTGGTACCTACCCCTAGGTCTTGGATACAGATAGAATTATGTGGACATTTTTTTTAAAAAGGGGCTTCTTTTCTTTTTCTAGTTATGTCTTATTTCATAGATTGGTCAGTGTTTATCTACATGAATCTTGTTACTTTAGCCTTATAAGTAGTTGAATTTCTTCATAAATAATGGCAACAGTTTGTCAGCCATTTTTGTTATGATTTTGATCTTTATAAATATCTTCTCAGATATTTCAGTAGAAAGTTGGAAGTGACTTTCTCTTTATAAGAACTTTCCTCTGTCTCTTCACACCCCATAGTCTTCTCTATTATTCTAGCGTATTTTCTTGCACAAATAAAAGAAATAGACCCTTAACCTAGCAAAGTTGTAGTGTGACAGCCCTTCCTTTGGTAATCTTTTGAGAATTCTATTTAAGAAGGACAAAGCGAGTAAGGCTGCTATATGTACATGGATTGTGAAAAGATACTTCATTTCTATTTTATATGTGGTAGGTAATTTTACTTTTGTGAGAACTAGAGAAAGAAAGTAAATATAGTTCCTGAACTGCATGTAGAAAGGCTTTTAAAGAAAGAAATTGTCTTGAAATGAAGGAAGAAGGAAAAAGTAATGAAGTTTTTATTAGGAGTAACACCTGTCTACTAATAGCTACCTTGTGTAAAGGCTACTCTCATGCATAATAGAAGTAAATTTCCTCAAATTTTTTGGATTCATTGAAGCAGTTAATCACAAAGACTGAACAGATAAGTGTATACCACCTAAACTTTGCATGAAAATGTGTTTTTTATTTAATAAGGAAAAAGAAGCATGTAATTTTGGAGTATAATGAGCAACTTAGAGTTGTTAGGTATGATTATTTTTATGTTCTTTCTTCTGTAGAAATGTTCAGTCTTTTTTCAAGCATAAGTAGGATTTAAGAAGTTACACCAGAAATACATTCATTTAATAGTTATTTGTGAAGATTTTATTAAGTATAATTCTCTTATAATGTATGAAACTTGAGGGCAAGAATTTTTGTCTTTTTGTTCACAGTTAGATCCCTAGAGCCTATAACAATGCCTGACAAATGGTGAGCATCCAATACATATTTATTTGTAAAGGGAAGGAAGGAAAGAAAGAAGGAAGGAAAGAAGGGAGGGAGAGATGGAGGGAGGAAGGGAGGAATGAAGGAAAGAAGGAAGGAAGGAAGGAAAGGGAAATATGCTTTACTATGGACTTAGTATCATTTTCAACACATATCTCTTGTGTACAAAATATTTATTCCTCCGTAATCTGTTGTCAGGTTAGTAGTGGGTAAGGCCCTATATTTTTTTGCTGACTCCAACACTATAAACATTTACAATGGGAGGCCTATTAAACACTCATGACTTCTTAAAATAACTCATCATAGATATAAAAACAACCTTAATTTGCTTGAACTCTATTTTTGCAGTCAGGTTTACTTAGATGTAAATTAGTTTTGGTAAAATTTCTTTTTCGTATGTATGTAGCATGATGTGTTTTGACAAATATATACAGTCATATAACCACTGCAATCATAATACAAAACATTTCTATCACTCTAGAAACACTGATGAGCCCTTTTGCCGTAAATCATCTGTAAAAAACAAAAAAATTCAGCCTCCTAATCCGGACAAACACTAAACTACTTTCTCTTCCTATAGTTTTGTCTTTTCAAGAATAACTTATAAATGGAATCATGCAATATGCAACCTTTTGAGTTGGCTTCTTTCATTTATCATAATGCATTTGAGATTCATTCATGTTGTTCCTAGTATTAGTATTTCATCTCTTTTAATTGCTGAGTAGTATTCCATTGCATTAATGTACCACAATATGTTATTCTATTTACCAGTTAATGTACCTTGGGGTTGTTCCAGTTTTTGACAATTATTAATAAAGCTGCTAGAAACATTGTTGTACAATTCTTTATTTAGACATAAATTTTCAACTCAGTAAATAACTAGGGATAGGATTGCTGGGTCATATTTTATTGCTGGGTCATATATATATTTTACTTTAAAAGAGATTGCCAAAATGTCTCTAAAATTGTCATACACTTTTGCATTCCCATCAGCAATGTATGAGAATTCCAAAATGCTGCATCTTCACCAACACTTCACACTGTTAGTTGTTTTTAACTTAAGCCATTCTAGTCAACATGTAGTGATTTTTCATTGTGGTTTTAATTTGCCTTTCCCCACTATTTAATGATGTCGAGAAACTTACATGGCTTATCTGACATCTGTGTATATGTTCTTTGAATGTTCAAATCACTTGCTTAATTTCCATTGTGTTGTTTGTTTTCTTGCTATTGATTTATAAGAATTATTTGTATATCCTGGGTACAAATCCTTTATCACATACATGCGTTGCAGATATTTTTCCTAGCTGTGACTTCTCTTTTCATTTTCTAAAGAACATTTTTCAAAGAGCAGAAGATTTTAATATTGATGACATACAATTTATCATTTATATTATTTTGTGATTCATACCCTCTGTGTCATATCTAAAGAATCATTGTGTAAATCTTGTTCACAAAGATTTTCTCTTATGTTTTGTCCTACAGTTCTTTGTCAGGATAATAGCCAAAGAGGCCCAGTGTTTTCTGTCTGTCTACACGACTACTACTATTGATAAAATTATCAAACACTGAGAACTTTTAATAACTCATCATGGATCTGAAGCTTTAGAATTTATTGAATCTCTTTTATTATTTTTGTGCTTACAACTTATATGAAACCAATATTAAATATGCATTAAATGTAACATTTCACATTTGCTAAATCATACTGAATAAATTTATATTTCACATTAATTATTAGATATATGCATTTTATATGACACTTCTATACAAACAAAGTTTGTGAGAAGAGAGGCAATACTCATTTTTATTCTATCCTACAATATTCAGAAAAAATTTATGCTAGTTTATCAGTCAGGATAAACTAGATTATTCTGCACTCACAAGCAACCCCTCATGATTTCTGTGGTACCAAATTCTCTTTAAAACTTCACAGGCTTTTTTCCCTTCTATATAACTGTAAATTTGTACCCATTGACCAACCTCTTCACATCCCATCCACCCACTATCCTCTGGTAACGTACTATTCTACTTTCTACTTCAATGAGATTAACTTTTTAAAATTCCAAATATGGGTGAAATCATACAGTATTTATTTTTCTATGCCTGGCTTATTTCACTTAACATAATGTCCTCCAGGGCCATCCATGATGTCACAAATGACAGAATGTTCTTGTACAATAGGATGGCTATAGTTAACAATAATATATTGCATATTTCAAAATAGCTAACAGAGAGGATTTTACATGATTTCATCATAGAGCAACAACATATGTTTGAGGTGATGGATTTGCTAATTACCCTAATTTGATCGTTACACATTGTATAAATATATCAAAACATCACACTCTACCCCATAAATATGTAAAATTATGTGTCAATTAAAAATAAAATAAAAACTGAACTTAGAGAGGTTGTATGAATTCAGGAATTTGTCCGTTTCTTCCTCATTATTTGGTTTTGGCGCATATAGTTTTTTACAATAGTCAAACATAATGTTTTGTATTTCTGTAGTGTCTGTTGTGACTTCTCCTTTTTCATTTCTTATTGGTTTATTAGAGTCTTTTCCCTTTGGGTTCTTGTCACTCTAGCAAGAGGGCCATCAACTTTATTTATCTTTTCAAAAAACCAGTTTCTGGTATTGTTGATCTTCTGTATAAATCTCTTATTTTCTAATTCATTTAGCTCTGTTTGATCTTAGTTATTTCTTTTCTTTACTAGGATTAGAATTGGTTTGCTCTTCTTTTTTTAATTCCTTGAGTCTATTCATTAGGTTGTCAGTATCTAATCTTTCTGTTTTCTGGATGTGAGCATTTATTGCTATTATTTTTCCTCTCAAGTATGCTTTTGCTGTATCCCACAGGTTTTGGTAACATGTGTCTCCGTTATCATTTTGTTCAAAGAAACTCTTGATTTCCCTCTGAATTTCATCCTTGACCCAATAATTCTTCAATAATAGATTGTTTGGTTTCTATGACTTTGTGAAGCATCGAGTGTTTCATAGGAATTGAACTCTAGTTTGAAACTACTATGGTCATTTATTTATAAGTTTGCTTGATATTATTCTGTCTTCTTTGGAGAAGTTTCAGTTCATTTCCATTGCCCATTTCCTGATGGGATTGTTTGATTTTTTGTTGTTAATTCTTTTAAGTTCTAGAATACCTCTAATCATCAGAGAAATGCAAATCAAAACCACAATGAGATACCACCTAAC
>VBSM01000656.1:5985887-6005465 GCA_008086735.1 Cheirogaleus medius | reverse complement strand
GGAGAGGGCGACTCTCAGCACCAGGTAGGGCTGGTGCCGCTGCCAGCTGGCAGCAGCTCAGGCCACGTCTCACTCCCTCCCTGTTGTATATTTCCAATTCCACGGGAAAGAATATCCAAATCACCTTTGATTTTAGCTGTTGATTGTCTTATCCCTCTGTTTCCCGGTGAATGTCTGCAGGCTTGAGAAGCTGGTCCTGTGGACGTGTAGATCACTCGCATGTGATTGTTCGCTTTCTTCTCTTTCCGCACTGGAAGCAGAGAGCCAGGAGGACACCCCTACTCTGCCAATTTTTCTTCCTCGAGAAATGAAGAACATTTAGAGCCATTTTGAGAACATAAGGGAGAGGTGATAATAATGAATAGACTTCCCCCCTCTGGTGTTTTTAACAAATACAAAGGCAAGAGTTTATAGAAAATAAGAGCTCATTTGTTATAATGAGACATTTATCCTCTTGATGAGGGAATATCTCTTACATTTAGTGCTTGGAAGCAATGCATAATGTTTTAACAAGTTCATTCATCTTTCATTTGCTGAGGCTATTTTTCTTGCTCTGGGTAGCATAAGTTAATATTTTGCAAAACACCTACCCTCCCCTTTCATATCTAATGGACAGACACTAGGTAATGGCAGAATTGAATGTGGGGTATGCCAGGCATGAAGAAATATAACTAAAACACAGTTTAGAAGCACCCCCCTTTTATACCATTATTACTGGTTTCAAAGTGCTTTGATTTAATTTGCAATAACTACTACCAGTTTTACAAATTGACTAAAATGTGCATAAATTCAGGGTATTCAAAAGATTGCTTTGCCCACTGAATGAAGAAAACATTGTCTGGAATCCCTCCTGTTCTGAGTCCAAATGCATACTTCCTGTCTACTGATAAAATGTTGATATTGAGAGGTAGGCTCAACACTTTCCATTACAAAATATCTATCTCATAACAGCATTTACGATGCTCAGTTATGATTTAGAGAAATAATAACCTAACTTATTATGTATTCAAATAATATAACATAAGCCAAGACATATTTATATAAAAAAGGCAAGTTAACTCTTATATACCCAATTTACAAAATTGTAAGATTTAATCTATAAGAAAAAAATTATAAAATTTATCCAGATAAGTATTCTTAAAATTATAAGTAATTTTAGTAAATAAACCTAGGAAAACTTTTGTACCTGAGTTGCTATGAGTCTTTAGGTAAGTCACAAACTCTTTCAACCTCTCTTTCTTCAGTTGTAATATGGATATAAATATTACTGCTATTTGTCATATGTATTTTTAGTGTTATTTTGAGGATTGCATGAATAATGCAATTTTAAAATAGAAAAAGGCCTTTTAAATCACCCAGTTTGCCACCATCACCATTATATTTATAAAGAAACTATGATGGATATTAAGCAAATTACCTAAGGAGCTCAGGTCTTCATTTTGCTATTGGCACTTTTACTATTGTCTATTGGTAAGCCACACTGACTCATGCAGACATATGCTCTAAAGGAACAGTAAAGCAGTATGCAAATTCAGAAATATATTAATCATAATATAAAAATCTATAGAAATATTCATCAACAAAGAATTGAATACATATACTTAGATACACAGTTCAAAAGATTATTACAAAATAATTTAAAATAATGATCATCTCTTTATTTGTTGACATGGAAAGATGCTCAGGATAAATGGGTAGGTAGGAAATGCAGGCTACCAGAGTGCATGCACAATATTAACCTTGTTTTTATTTAAAAACAATTTTTTGATACCAAGTGTTGGAAGGAGGTGGAGCATCTTGAACTTTCATATACTGCAGGTGAAATTGTAAATTATTTCAGTCATTTTAGAAAATTCTTTAACAGTATGTATTAAAAACTTACCATACACATAGTCCTAGAAACCACCAATTCTACTCCTAAATATATACCAAACAGAGAAGCAAATCGGTAATTTCTACCATAAGGCAGACATTAGGATTTTGTAGCAACAATGTTTCTAATAGCCCCAAACTTCAAGCAACCAAATGGCAAGCTGGTTAAATGAAGTGTAGTGCATTTATATAATGCAATTATATACATCAGTGAGAATAAGCAAATTGCAATGACATATAATATGAATATATCTTACTCTCCTAATGTTATACAAAATAAGCCAACAGTAAAAGAGGATGTAATGTGTGATTCCATTTATATAAAGTTTAAAAAATGGGAAAAACTAATGTATGTTTTTAAAAGTCAAGGAAATTTACTCTTGATGGGGAAGGATGTTGATGAGAGGACTCCTGGACTTCTGAGATGTTCTGTCTCTAAAATATCTATTATTTGTTAATTTTCTATATGTAAATTATGTTAAATTACAATTACATAAAAATAATTCTCGTGCATAGAAAAAATATCTGGGGAGGCATATATCAACATGTTAATATAATAGCTATTATATCTGTATGGTAAGTTTATTGGCGATTTCTATATTTTCTTCCTGAATTTTGTTTCATGTGGATTTTTCGTTCCAACAAAGAAAAGCAAACCATGTGAATTTTTATAGTGCAAGTATACTAATTTGTTATGCAGAAAAACAATGAAGCTCTTTGCTTTTCCAAAAAATGATAACTATGGTTTCAAGAATAACCATTCTAAAACTATGTAGTTGATTTATAATCTTCATAAAAAGTAAACATTTTATATCTTTAAACAAAAAAATAATAACAATGATGATGGCACTGATATTTATGATATTTGTTCTCAGAGAGCAGACTGAATAGCTTTAGAGTTGTTTTGAAAAAAAGAAAGATGAGGTTCTAAGAATCTATAAAAACACTTTTCCATTCAGGTCAACCATTTTGAATTGGGAATAATGGTTACTTCTGTTAAAATAGGACCTTAAACTGTGGTCCACAACAACTGCTCCATGGCAACCTGGTAGGCTGCCAAATTTTGGTTAATGTGTAAAGTATACATTTTTTCATACAAGTAAGCATACTCTTATGAAAAATTTTGTCAGATATAAAGTCAAACGAAAGAATGAATGTGTATTTTTTGAAACACAAAGACATATTGTCTTGCTTGAAAACAGGAAAGGGAGGTCAGGGCATTAAGCACTTTTAAACAAATATTGACAATATGCTTAAAATCCACTAAAGTGAATAGTGCAATTATTGAAGTTCCTTTGACAAATATCATGAGACATCATATTGCTGTAGTAGTGATATTATCATAATTTTACATCATTTCTTCAATATTGTTTTGGGTATTTTTTAATCCCTTCATGAACACTAATGATTTTTTTCAATATTACACTATAGACGGATAATAAGTTGGGAATCATTGTTTTATAATACATCTTTTTGTAAGTAGATCCTATGATCCATATCCATACCTAGCCAGAATTATTATCTATTGGCATTTTACACACTTTTGACTGAGACCAGCCAGCCAGTTGTGTTTTCTGGTGAATAATGTGACTGGTAAGCTGAGAAAAGGATAGTAGGAAGTAAGAAATTTGAGATTATCTTCTGTCTCTATTTTATTCATTGTATTTTATTTACTAATCTATGCAAGAAAATGGAACAAGTCAGTAAAAGGTTACCATAACATTAAAATCTATTCTCCAGCTTTGCATTATTTTTAGCTTAAGATACAATGAGGAATTGTTTGGGGTCTTGTGTGAATATTTCTGTGATTTGGAAGAAATTATTCATCTTTCTTTTGTGTGGTGGGAGGCACAAATTTGTTAATAAGACTGAAAGACCCTATCAGGGAAAGAGTGAAACCACAAAGCACTGCTTTGTTGTATAAAAATAATCTTTTCTTAGTTCAGTTGGAAAAATATGAATTAGAAAAAAAATGTCTTGTGGCTCAAAGGATGTTAATAAAACTAAGCTAGAGAAATAATAGTGAGGAAATTTATGATCCATATAAACATCAACTACAATAGCTATTAGTCTTCGTGTCACTTGCTTTTTGAATTAGCCTCATAATTTTCATTTTAGTTTATTCCAATTTCCTTTCATGTTAGCTATCATGAAGAAAATTATTGACTTAAATTGTATGTATTAGGGCTGGGAAGTAGGACTTGTTGCTAAAAGGTGAATAACATTTATGATTTACAAAAAAGAGAAAGAAAGATTGCAAGTGGGAAAATGAGTAGAAATGAGGTATGGTAAATAAAATCTATATTGGTTAAAATATCTAAACCAGTATCCTCAAAGTAAATCCAGCTAGAATTGTTTCTTAAAGGAGTTAATGAAAAAGTGTCCATATACTGAGTAAATTGTTTGAAAACCTCTTTGTCTTGCGTTACCATATTTCTATAACTGGAATAGAGAAAGTAGACTATTTTAAATAATAAGTAAATTTTAGGTCACTTTAACAGATGCTATGTTAAACTCTATAATACATTATTTTGAAAATTTCCAAGGGAAATGTATGCTGTGTGCATACAAATTTACATCAAATGAACAGTTTTGACCAGAATATATGCTACCCCTTCATAATGATTCCATACTTCACTACACTTGAAACAATGCTGGACCCAGAGCACTTATTTGACTGATTTGAAATAGACCATCTTCAAAATTCAATTATATGATTTGAACAAAAATCTCCTCCAGTCTAGTCTGCTTTGCCTTAAATTGGGTTTGCAGGACACTGTCATGGGCAGAAGAGTAAGTACAAAGTTAACTCATTCTTTGGCTTCAGCCACTTAAGATCTGAAATCCAACTGATCTTTTTCACAGGGCCACCTAGATAGTGTGGGGAAGTCGGGAATTTTGTCCAGTTTGTCCTTTAGAATCTATTGCTTATCATTAAATTAACAGGTTTGAATTGTTCTAACACCGTATACACTTCTGTGTATCTCCTCAATATATAGGGCAAAGAACAACTCATTCCAGACTAAAGAATGCTTTAAAGACAGTTCCCTATATTATTTGATTACCATATAGCTGAATTTACCTAATCCCAAAAAATCTAGGTTTAGGAGGGTATACTCTATTTGATATCTAGTCCATTGCATTATTCGCTATAATATGCCAGAATACATTAGTCCAAGAAAATAATACATGCCTTGGAACTTAGAGAAAAAACACTATTGAAATGAACCAAGATGATTAGCTTTGTGCATTAATTACATAACCAAAATTGCACCTCCTATAAAAAGGCCATAATTTGAATGTTTGATCTTCTAGTTACATTTTCTATGGTATCTGAAAGTTCAAACTCTTTTTATATGAGAACAGAATAAAAGCTTTAAATAAATATATAAAAAGTTTAATATAACAAGTTTTGCATTACATTTGTTTCTATGTACTTTGTTCTTCACTAGAGCCTTATACATTCAAAGTAAGAGATCAGAGAAAGGTGTCACTTGAAAATCAGTTTTTCTAGCCATATCTGATCAAATTTTCCTAGGTTGATGTGAAATATAGTAATAAATCATGTTCACTTGCATCAGTCATGTTGCATTATGTTATTGTCTCCTAAACCAAAATAAATGCATGCAATGAGATACAGCATGACACAAGGGAAGAGAGCAGCCGGGAAATTTAAAAACATTACAATGAGAAAAAGTTAGGCAGTAGAATTATAATCTATTGGGGAAAGTGCTCATCTATTTATTTATGCTTAAGAAAACCTTTTTTTTTCAGATCATGGGAAAGAATAAATATGTAATACAAAAAGACATTGACAAGAGTAAGAATTTTTTTGCTTAATCATCCAGTTTAGATATGACTATCAAGTCAACAAACATTCACTGTAACCTACTGTGTGTCAATCGTCATGGTCTTTATTCATTTAGTCTTGAACTACAATCTTTATTTCTTTGTACTACAGTTTATTTTTTTTTTCAAAGAAACATAACAAACAACTGGAAGAAAACTCCTGTGGGTGTAAGAGAGGACAAATTAAAACTTAAGATGTGGCTCCATAGGTAACAAAATTATAAGCAATAGCATAGTTTCAGAATATATAATTTTCCTTGATTTTTCTTATAAGATTTGTATGGACAGTTACAATGAATAGCGAGTATTCATCTATATATATTTAGTGTCAAGCTGATATGTTGTATGCATGAAATTAATTTGTCATTGCTAGTTGAGGCAACAAAAAAATGCCATGAAAGATCATGTTTTGCCTTTCTATCAAATAAGCTAGTCATTTCTCTAGTAGGCAGTGCTCTTTTATGGATTTTTATGACCATTAATACATTTCAATCAATTTGAGTCATACAAATATATTTCAATTGCATAGTGGAGGACAGGTTTTTCAATGGATGATTGACACAAGTCAACCTCTTTGCATGGCCAAATAACATGTAAAATTTGAAACTGAAATAAAGGCATATGATAAATCATGATTTTTATAAATCATGATTTTTCTAAATCATCATCCCTAATTGGACATTTAAGCCATACCATTTGTTTTGAGCAAAATCAAAGAGAAATAATAAATAAATAAAGTGTAAATTTAGCACTTACAAAATTAATTTTAAAAAATAACATTTTTATCTCAACCTTCACACAACACATTCACAACTGTTGTTAATTTTTGTTTTGTTTTCTAGGGAAAAAATAGTTTGGAAAGAATGGATCTGCTAGTACCAGAGCTTCCTAGACTAATATTTTGCAAACTGCGTGTGGAAACACATTAGTAAGTCCTGTGATTAAGTGGATTGCAACCAGCAACTTAAAAAATAAAAAAGAAATAGAAGAGAAAATGTCAGAAGGCATTACATTTAGTAAAGGGTAGTTTCGTTAAATTATTTTTTCAGTTATCTCTGTGTTCATAGATTCTATATGTAAAATGTATTACTTAATCATTTCTTATTGTGGGCCAAATTTTAAAAAACTGTGATAGCCACTGGCCTAGGCTATGTAAAGTAGGTTCCATTATCCATAGCCAGGGAAATGTGAGTTCAGCATGGGCCAAAGGTGTTTTTTATAAAGACATTTCATGCTTACTCCTGTCTGTTTTGAGAACAGTGACAGAACAAAGAGAGTGAACCTGAGGTGGATGTGCCCCAGGGATGTCAAGTCATTTCTAAATAGTCAATAGATAAGTGTCACATTTTTCACGCTCCTTCAGAGCTGCCTTCACTCACTGAAACCACCCATTACTGTGGGGACAGCTGGGTGGCAGCGGCAGCAACTGCCATTTACAATCGGAATGCATCTGGGATCTCTTGATACTAAGAAGGTGCCTGAATCACCTTAACTTATATCACTAGTAATTTTAAAAGCCTGTTTTATTTAAAAAGCTGGCATATTTGGGGATCTCACTGTTTCCTGTGGATGGAACCAATTAGCAAGACTATTACTATGAGCAAATGGTCTCCATTATTATTTCCTATGTTTGTATTTCATGACCTTAGGCTTTTTTGTTTTGTTTTACTGATAAATCAAAGCAAATCCAGCATGTTACCCATTTTTAACTGAAATGAAAAATCCCCCACTGATACCTTGGTGAGCTATTTTGTTTTTCTTGAATAGCTAAATCTATTTTATATTTCCCATGAAACAAAACGTTCCCATAGATTTTTATTAATAATTTAATATTATGTATGGAATCAATGATGTCATCTTCTGATAGGCCAAAGAAAATGCATTTAGACAGCACCATGTGTGACTTTGGAGAGATGAAGATAATTCAAATTTTATAAATAAACAAGATGAAGTGATCTTTCTTTAAGTATAGTTCTTTCCTTGTGTGTGTATTACTGTCATTAAGATTTAACAATTTCTTATTGCTTTACCAAGAAATACGACCATTTTCAGTTCCTATGGATAATAAATCAGTTGTGTTTTCTCCAAAACTGTTTATATGTGTCTAAACCATATGTAAATTAACTGACTACCTTTTTACAGCCCATTTTTTTTCAGTATGGAGTTCAATTCATACAGCATTTTCATTAAGTATCACACAATTGATTGTTATCCAGTTGTTTTAAGTATGTTTATTTTATAGCTCCATTAGTCTTCTCGCCCATGTAACTCTTTCAGAACCTACACAATTTTTGGCCTACGGTAGATATTTTTTATACTTGCCACACATATTCAGATAGTTATAGGGTATGTGACAGACTATAGATTTCTTTCCCTAAAGGGAAAATATAGCAAAAAAAAAAAAAAAAAGAAAAAGAAAAGAAAAGAAAAGAAAATAGAAAAAAACCTCGTAACCAAGAATTGTGGGGCTTTATTTATCTACTTAAGGGGGATTTGGAAAGACAATCTTCTGTAATGGAAAGAACCCTTGTCAGAGGATCCACTTTGAGTCCTCATGTATGGTTTTGAGAAAGCACCCTATATTCACTAAACATTGTATATCTGTCTTTTCCCACCCCTCAGAGTTGTTGTAAAGCCAAAATGAAATATGTGAAAGTACACAATTGACTATGATATTCCATACATATGTAGAGTTATTATTGCCTCACTTTCTGTATGTAAATCTGTGTGCATTTATTGAACATACTTACCTTCTTCAGTTTCTATACTCCTTTTTTCTTTGCTCTTTAAAAGCACTGAAGATAGCAAGGTGATCCACAGATAGAGCTAACTTACTACTATCCATGAAGGATTTAGCTACAGTCTGTTCTTTTTTAGTTTTGTCATTATTTGTCAGACTGACTTTTGGGAGACAGATTAAACTAAAAATAGATTAGGAATAAAATATATATATATATATATATGTATATATATATATATATATATATGTTAGCCTGAATATGTTCACATGTATTATACATTATTGATTATCAAAATCTGATCATACTTAGCTTAGGAGGGCCTCAAATGCACCATAATCTCTCTAACTTCTAGGAATGCATGCTGTTTCTTTTGCTTAGGATGTTTTTTATTTCTTTGCTATGTCATCCATTTTGCCATCAGCTAGAAAATATCTACTCATCCTTAAGTTATCTACTTAAAAATACTTTCTACATGAAGCTTTTCCTGACAACTTAGTCTGTACCAAGGGTTTCTCCAATAGTTCATACAATTCTGTATTATAATTGCCTGTGTGCCTGTTCTGTATCATTCACGATACTCTAAATTCCTTAAGGCAGGCACTCTGTCTTTCATAAATTTATGCAAAAAGTATTCATTGAGCTCCTCACTCATGTACATGCAACACTTAGCACACTGTCTCATAGTATTAGATGTTCAGTGAATAAATGTAAAGAAAAACTAAAGAGAAGATTTTGATTTCATAAAAAAATTTGAATTTAAAGAGTCCCATGACATCGCAGTGGCTCACTCCCGTAATTCTAGCACTCTGGTAGGCTGAGATAAGAAGATCACTTCAGCTCAGGAATTGGAGACCAGCCTGAGCAAGAGTTAGACCCTGTTTCTACTAAAAATAGAAAAAATATCAGGGCATGGTGGTGGCGCCTGTAGTCCTAGATACTCAGGAGGCTGAGGCAGGAAGATCACTTGAGCCCAGGAGTTGGAGGTTGCAGTGAACTATGATGATGCCACTGAACTCTACCCAGGGCAACAAAGTGAGACTCTGTCTCAAAAATAAATAAATAAATAAATGAAAATTCACATGACCAAATATTGTCATTATATTAGTAACATTTTCATCACTAAAAAACTCTTGCTATTATCCATTAATAATACAAATTTGTAGTGACTTAATAAATCTTAATGGTATAAATTAAAGATTAGTAAGTATAAAATTCCTCTCCTAATCACATAACTTAGTTTTCTATAATTTCCATACCAATAAGGGTAATTTAATGACCTACTGCTACTTTTGTATATACCTTAAATAAATGTACATATATTTGTAGAAACATTGTGGTGCAGTCCCATAATGGTGGAAAATTAAAGTTTGGAGACTATTATTCTTATGAATAATGTGATTGGATAAACATATTTTGGTCATTGCATAGGAAAGTTGATAAACTGGCAATAAAATAAAAGATGACAGAAGCCATGCAGTTATAAATATCAAATCTATGTGTCATATCAAATTTATGAAACTATAATATTTCAACTTTAGAGACACAAGTTCAACAGGTGAGATAAGGCATTAGTGTAACAATAGTTAAATATATCTTCAAGAAGTCCTTGAAAAATTTTAAAACGGAAATATTAGTATATATAAACTATGTTAGAATGCATTTTCTTTTTTTTTCTCATAGGCCTTGTATTAAATACTACTTCCTTTGAAAAATCATTCCTTAACAGCCAAAAGTAAATAAGGACTCAATTCATATAGCTCCATTTAATTCACTTAGTTTCTGACATTTTTTTTAGAAATTAAAAATCAAAGAATGATTGTGTTGATGTATTTTAACAGAGATACATGTTTTAATGTAAAACTCAAATGTTGCCTTTTAACCATGGACTTAAAAGTCAGAATAGGATAGATGGTTGTGAGATTTCTGGATGCTTTACAAGCAAGTGATAAAATGATTTAGGATAAGCCCAGAAATTTTCAGAGGCATGAAGCTTTCTTGTTATTTTCTTGGCACCCTGAGTCAAGAAATTGCAAGGCTACTAAAGGGACATTGTCGCATAATCAATAGCAATGCTATAAATTGTTAGGCACTGTTAAATGAGGCATGAATAGTATTGTCCAACAGATACAATTCTGCCAAACAAAAAGAGCACTATTGGCCAGAAAATCTTTCAAAACTAACTAACATATAACATTATAAAGAGAGAAAAAAAAAAAGCAAACAACATAAGAGTGAATCCATTACCTTTCCTTCCTGCATCTGGAAGATGAAAATATCAGACATATCTTATCTTTGAAGTGTTTCTAAATCAAGTCTTCAGACCAAATAGGAGATAGAACCACAATAGTTGGATGAAATTCAGAGAAAAATAAAATATTCATCAGTTTGGGAAGCATATCAAAAAACAAAGCTTAATAATTATCTACTAATTATATAAGTGCAGGTGGCCTTTACCAAGTATTACCATTTTTTTATCAAAAAAATGAAATGTTCATTTCATTTGCAAAATAAACAACAAAAAACAAAGAAAAACTAATTTTATATGTCCCTGCACATATTCAGCCACATCATTTTAATCTTGGCCAAAAAACGGGGGAAGGGGACAAAAAAAGTCAAAACAAGATGCTATTTTTAATGTTGTCTGTAGGGCATAGTCAGCTGAATAAAAACCCAAATCTGGATGTTGATTTAATTGTGTAAGCCTGTTCTCTGATCTCAGGTAGAGTTAGTCATGTATCTTAGAATATCTGTCCTAAATAGAAAAACTTAGAGTAGATACAAGTCATTTTCCATATTATCATAGAATGTTAAAAAAGAAAGACGGAAGAGAGATCTTTAAGCTTAAAATCCCTCACTGTATATAGAAGAAAAATGAAGCTCAGAGAGGAAAAGTGATCTGTCCAAGATAGCCAAACTAGTTATTGGCAGAGCCAGGACTAGAATCAAGGTTCCCATCGTCTAATTTACACTTTGTTCCCCCCATCATGATACTGTTTCTCTACCAGAATGCACCAATACCAACAAGAAACATGGCATTGCCAACTTCTCTGGTTCCTTGCCCTAGTCCTTGAAGCAGGTCATTGTAATTTTGATTTTCAGCTCAGTACTGAATTAGATTCTAGGAGCAAGTACGATGCATAGCATGGTGACAAAACAACTAGTCAGACTTGCCACTCCAACTTTACACCTTCTACTACTTTCCACATTCTCCTTTCCTTTTCACCAATGCTTTACTTTCAAGGAACTTGGCCTTTGTCACATTTTCAATGCCTGAGTAAAAAACGTGGAATCTAGACCAGGGTGTGCCTTACTGTATATTGCTTTCCTAAATACTGGAATCCTACTTCAGGCCTCAGACTGAATCTCAACTAATCCATGTCTCTCCTGAGTTCCTCTGCTGAACTGCCTGGACTCTTCCTTATTGTTAAATCCTCCTTACATAAAGTTGTTCTTTTTTTTTATTTCACCACATTACAGGGGTACAAATGTTTAGGTTACATATATTGACTTTGCCCCACCCAAGTCAGAGCTTCAAGTCTGTACATCCCCCAGACAGTGCACACCACACTCATTATGTGTGTATATACCCATCCCCTCCTCCCTCCTCCCACCTGCCTGATATCCGATGAATGTCACTATTATATGTGCACATAAGTGTTGATCAATTAATACCAATTTGATGGTGAGAACATGTGGTGCTTATTTTTCCATTCTTGTGATACTTCACTTAGTATAATGGGCTCCAGCTCTATCCAGGAAAATACAAGAAAATACAATATCACTGTTTTTTGTGGTTGAGTAGAATTCCATGGTATACATATATCACATTTTATTAAGCCACTCATGTATTCTGCCATGAGACTACTGGAATAAATAAAGAAATTCAGCAAAGTCTCAAGTTACAAAATCAACATACACAAATCAGTAACATTCTTATATGCCAACAACAGTTTAACTGAGAACCAAATCAAAGACTCAATAGCCTTCACAATAGCAACAAATAAAATAAAATGTTCAGGGATATATTAAATCTAGCAGGTTAAAGACCTCTACAGGGAGAACTACAAAACACTGATGAAGGAAATAGCAGAAGTAAACAGGTGGAAAACCATACCATGCTCTTGGGTGGGCAAAATCAACATTGTTAAAATGTCTTTACTACCCATAGTGATCTACAGATACAATGCAATCCCTGTTAAAACACCAGCATCATTTTTAACAGATTTAGAAAAAATAATTATACACTTTGTATGGAACCAGAGAAGACCCCATATAGCAAAAGCAATCTTAATCAAAGGAACAAATTGGGAGGCATCAACTTACCAGACTCAAGGCTATAGTAAATATAGAAAAGAGACATAGACCAACAGAACAGAACTGGGAACCCAGATATAAAACCATCATTACATAGCCATCTAATCTTTGACAAAGCAGACAAAAACATACACTGGGGCAAAGAATCCTTATTCAATAAATGGTGCTGGGAAAACTGGATAGCCACATGTAGAAGACTGAAACAGGATCTACACCTTTCACCTCTCACAAAAATCAACTCACGTTGGGTAACAGACTTAAACCTAAGGTGTGAAACTGTAAGAATTCTAGAAGAAAATGATGGAAAAGCTCTTCTAGACATTAGTCTAGGCAAAGAATTTATGAAGAAGACCCCAAAGGCAATCACAGCAACAACAAAAATAAATAAATGGGACCTCATCAAATTAAAAAGCTTCTGCACATCCAAGGAAACTGTCATGAGAGCAAGCAGACAACCTATGGAATGGGAGAAAATATTTGCATGCTATACATCTGATAAAGGGCTGGTAACTAGAATCTATATAGAACTCAGGAAAATCAGCAAGATAAAATCAAACCCCATTAAGAAGTGGTCAAAGGGCATGAACAGAAACTTTTCTTTTTTTATTTCAGAAAATTATGGGGGTACAAACATTTTGGTTACATGTTATGACCAACTAATAGCCAACAAACATATGAAAAAATGCTCAACATCTCTAATCATCAGGGAAATGCAAATCAAAACCACAACGAGATATCAACTCTAGTGAGGATGGCTTTTATCAAAAAGTCCCCAAACAATAAATAGTGGTGTGGATGCAAAGAGATAGGAACACTCATACGCTGCTGGTGGGACTGCAAACTAGTACAACCTCTGTGGAAAGTAATATGGGGATACCTCAAAAAGCTAACAGAACTACCATTTGATCCAGCAATCCCATTACTGGCCATCTACACAAAGGAAAAAAAGACATTCTATAAAAACGACATCTGAACTAGAATGTTTATAGAAACACAATACATAAAGTTATTCTCATATCAGATAGTATTCACATATCTTTCAAGTTTCCTGCTGGATCTCTTTGATGGCAATTGCCCATTATTCTGGGATTCTTTGCTTATTCTCCTGAGAGATTTGTTCTGACCTGTTCCTAAATTCCAGTTAATCTGTTAAAATTGTGGTTCTTTGTCAAATTCTGCCACTGGCCATTCATGAGTCCTTTAAGAAGAAAAATTTCTTTGGAGCTACTATTTTTGATTGTGCCATGAGAAACTGTAAACAGAAAGAGGAATGATGTTATTCAGATCAGAGATATTTAGTATTGAAATTGTATACATTTGTTTCTAATAATCTAAAAAAAATGTCATATTCATCTGTATTTCCCAGTCTCCCAACATTCCCTTCACAGTAGAGATGGGAAAATTAATGATTGAATTCAGGTCACTGTCAGTGTTTTAGTGGGCCCAATAAAAGCACTTTATTCTCCTTCTACACTTATTAATAGAATATTAATACTCAGCAGTGAGATACTCTCAGGGGTGAGAAAATTCAGATCAAAATAATAGTATTAATATTTTTGCAACTATATGCTAAATTGTAAGATGTGACTTACAGTTATCTCTGTTTACTAGCCTTTCCTAAAGTTGTTTGGATTTGTACACCTATTCACAGACAACTCTAAACAATTGCCATTCATCTCCTTCAGAGAGAAAGCCATTCTCTCCAGGTTTATCACACAACCTAGAGATCAGAACAGTATGTACCCTTTCTGAGCGTAGACCAAGCCAAAGATAAGATACAATTATATACTTTAGTAAAGCTTAAAAATGAAAAGAAAAGATAGAAGAAATAGCTGGGTAAAAGATTCACTCCACCTCCCAAAGAATTTGGGAATTAGTGTCTCCTGATAAAAGCTGGATATTGATTTAAAGGTAATTTCTTTATGTGAGTAATGTATAGTCACTAAAAGGGGTTTGGATATGATGATCACATAGAAAACAATTTAATGTATAGATTGTGGAGAGAGGCTGACCTGGGTTCTTGTTCTGGTCCTGTCACTTACCAGAATGCTTAATCTCTCCAAGCTTTTATTTATACATCTATAAATGAGGTAATGTATGCCTACTATATCCAGTGGCTGTGGAAATAAAATTAAGTATTTGGTTTGTTGACTGTAAAGTACCTACACATGTAAGGGCCTTATTACTTCTATAGAAAGCACAGATGTGGAATTCCATGGCATCATAAATCTCTAAGAAGGAAAGAGGGACATGCTCATATTTTCTATATAACTGTCAAAATATTTTGATAACTGAATAATATAGTCATATTTTATGTGCTTTAGGGCAGAAACAAATTTTTAAGTGAAATCACTATGCCTCCTTTAGGTGTCTTTCTTAGATCTCTTTTATATAAAGTTTGTTTCTTATCCCTCCAAAGTCATTAATCAAGCCATTGATTGATGCTTGAAATAGTGCAGGTGCTGCTATTCCATATTCATTATTAATCAAATTATTTATTTAGCCCAGTAGATTCTATATACACAACACAAATTTCCAGCATCCCCTCATGTTATCTAGAATATGAAATTTATCACAGTGGTATTCATCAAAAATTTTATTGGGGTTATAAGAAATGTCAGTTCTCCAAATTAAGAGTCTCTAGAGCCTAGATTGTCTACATTTACTTCTTAAAGAACAGCTGTTTTATTTTTATGTAACTTACAACACTGTTGAAAAGAAAATTATGTTTACTTTTCAAAAATGGGTTAAGATTTCAACATGAAGAATCAGACTTTCTAAATTATTCTCTTCGAGTTGTTCAGGGGCAAGATATTCAGGATTATCTAGTTTGATGTCTTCAGTTTCCGGGCAAGAAAACTTGAAATCTAAAAAGGAGAAGTAACTTGATCAAGATTACAGTGTGCAGAAGAATCTGGTCTGAGAATGCCTATGTTCTTCCTACTGCTTCCAAATATAGTAAGGGCTATTGAACTAAGAATGGTATCTGTGATGCAGAATTAGTGGAAATATCAATATGCTGTTCTTGCCAAAACAAAATATTTCAGATTCTATCAGCCTAAATTTTCACCAATGAGCTCAATTTGATAAAGTACATATAATAAGCACATGGTAAGTTACCTAGTATAAAGTGTTTAATAAAAATATTTTGGCAACAATTTTTATCCTCTCATGCTGTATTTGAAATAGCTTTGCATCACTGCCACAGATGGGACCCCAGACCATTTAGGGATATTGTAAATGCGTGTACATGATCACCAAACTTTTGTCAGGTGTAAATATAATATCATAGTACTTCTTGAAGAATGCCTTAAAGGGAATATTTTAAGAGAAATAGATTGGTAGCATTGTCTTCAGCAATGAAAGAGGGCATATACTGAACTATTACACCATATTTGAAAATAAGAAAAAAATTGAATTGACTTTTGAAATAGCAAATTTCTAAAAATAGCCATTAATTTGCTTGCAAAGAGCTTAAAATACATTATATCCCTCTCCTTTGTATTTGATCAACGTCTATTGAGACTATTTTGTTTTTTTTTTATTTAGAGCTAATTACTGAATGTCATGTGAAGATAAAAAATAATATAACAAACATACCCTTTATGCTTAGAAAGTATGCTCTTGGAAATCTATATTACATGTGTTTGAAGAAATAAATGCACTGCAGGACTTTTTAAGTGAGTTAAACCTGCTGTTATTATTTTCTATCATTTTCTTTGGCTTCAATTGTATCCATTTGAAACTATTATCTTTATTTGCTGTATTTTCTTGTTATATATTAAAGGAACAATAAAATATTAGCATTACAGGTGAAGATTCCCTGTAAGCATCTCCAATGCATATTGTTATTAATTACCTCATATGTATGTTTACATAAATAATATAAATTACTTTTGATGTTTAAAATTTATATGTGATACAATACTGCAGTATAATTCTGTATTTTTTAAAATTAGCATCACATTGTTGCTATCTATCCATGTTAAGATGGATGGTAGATAGATAATGGAGACAAAGAGAGACACAGAGATAAAATTGACTTATTCTATGAAATATATAATATTCCATTCTATGATTCAGTTTGTTATTGGTTAATAATATTACTATCGTGGTGTAGCCTTTTTTTTTCCTTTTTGTCAGACTATTTTCATCAACATACATCCAGACTTTATTTCTGCCTGTTTTTTAATATATGAAAATAATTTTATTAGTTGTTGTCACTGTATATCTGGGCGCATTTCTACTATCTAATTTTCTTTTTATATATATACACCATGTTTTTTCTTTGTTCTCCTTTTTCCTTTTCTGTCATTTATTGAGTTGATCGACTTTTCATCATATGTCTCATACATTTTTTCCTTTCACTACTAGTTTGCAATTTATATTTTATATTTCTATTATTTTAGTGATTTTCTTTACGTTTTTAACATGTACACTTAAGCTGAAATTGTTATAATTAATCAGTGCCTATATCTTCTTTCCCAAAAAGACGAACATTTTATAATACTCTGACTCAAATATCTCTCTTCCCATCCTTTATCCTATTGTCTATCATTTTAGGTGTACATTGTTATTAAACCTTGCAGTAATTGTTATTATTATTGATTGGTATTTTAAAGTAGAGTAACCCATTACTTGTTCAAATTTACCAATAGTTTTTACCAATTTCTTTCTTCACCATTGCTCTTGCCTCCCAACCCTTCATTTCTTTCACAATGAAGTAACACTCTAAAGTAGTAAACTCTCAAATTTTGTATGTCTGAACATTTCTTTCAGTCTCCTTCTTGAATATCACTTTAAATGAGTTTATAATTGTAGATTAAAAGTTATGTTCTGTCAGCACTTCGAAGATATTATTTCATTTACTTACAACAGTTATTTTAGTTGATAAGAAGCCCTTATGTAAATCTAATTATAATTCCATTGTGGATAGTGATTATTTCCTCCCTGGTGAACTTTGTGCTTTGTCTTTGTCTTTCATAGTTATCATATTAACAACTTAATGTATCTAGATGTAGGTTTGAGGGTTTTTTTCCCCCATCTTATTTAATACCTAGTGCATTATTCCTTAACACTGAGCAGGTTTGTCTTTTCTCAATTCTGGAAAATTATTAATCTCTTTTCAGAAAATTATCTCTTTATCATCTTTATTTTCTCTTTCTGGAACTCCTATTAGATATTACTTGATTGAATCTCTCCTATTATATCTTCCATATTGCTTGGATTTCTCTTTTATATCTTCCATATCTCTAATGCTCTATGCTACAATTAGCTCGTTTCCTAAGATCTATATTCTATTGCACTAAGTATTTTTTCAACTATGTCTAGTCTACTTTTCTCTTTTACTCAAGTTCTTCATACAAATACCTGTATTTTAATTTCAAAATTTGATAATTTTTTTTAATTTTCCCTCTGGTGTCCTGATCTTGCTTGTGTGGCGTCTATGTTTTCCTTTGACACTTGATTATTTTAAACATACTTTAAGCCTCTTTCACTTTGTTCCGTTATGTATAGTTCAGGATGTGCTAGATCTTATGTTTCTTTTATTCATTTCCTCTCTCATAGTGGTTTATTTAAATGTGTAGTATGCACTTTTTACTGTAACCTCATCTTAAAAGTAATTATTATAGAATTCGTCTGTACTCTGGACAGTGCAGATTTGCTTCACCTAGTTTCATATTTGACTCTGTTGAGCCTCTAAGAGTCTAAACGTTTCTAAGGCTACATTTATATTATTATGATTTCTTGGTTTGCAATTTTCATGATTTTTGCATACTATGAATTGAACACTTTTCTGCATGTGGCAGTGGCTTCAGGTTCTGATTTTTTTCAGGTGTTTCATTTTTACAACACTGTCAAGATGACCAACATACTTACTAAGTACCTAGACCAGTAGGTGGAGATATTTTAATGCCTAATGTTTTGTAGAACTTAGGTCCTTGCCATTATTGTGGGGGGGGGGAGTGGTAGGGGCAATGTATGTAACCCTAACAATATTTGTACCCCCATTATATGATGAAATAAAAATAAATAGATAAAAAAAAAGAGAACTCAGTTCCTTTTCACCCATTCAGAGATCCAAAGCCTTGCCATCTTTATTTATATAAGTATTAAAGTGCCAGCATGTATAAAATTTTCCAGATCTATTATCCCATTAATCACTTGAGTTTCACTCTCATCATCTATATACGTATGGTTATATAATTTCTAAATATTTAGTTCCAGCCGGAGATCCAGTCTTATGTTTATAATTACTTACTAGATATCTCCACATTAGAGTCCACCATAACCTCAAACTCTACATTTCTAAAACAAAATTAATTCTCTCATATGCTAAAAAACTGATTTAATTTCTTGAATTTCCTACAAAAAAATCCTTTACTGTAATGCACACTTGAGAAAACATGTACCTAGCCAAATATGTCACAACCCATAATCAGAATTTTGTACCATATAGGGATGTCTTTTCTTTCTTTTTTTTTTTTTTTTTGCAAATGTTGCCATTGCTTTGGGGTCAAATTATTTTTTCAACTTTTTTATTTATTTCACTATATGATGGGGGTACAAATGTGATGGTTACGAATATTGCCCTTGCTCCCTCCCCCTTGAAGTCAGAGCTTCAAACGTGCCCATCCCCTAGATGGTGCACATCACACTCATTACGTATGTATATACCTATTGCCTCCTCCCCCTCCCATCTGCACATTGGCCGATAAATGTTATTCCTATATGTCCACTTAGATGATGATCAGTTAATACCAATTTGCTGGTGAGTATATGTGGTGCTTATTTTTCCATT
>VBSM01000656.1:5975451-5985787 GCA_008086735.1 Cheirogaleus medius | reverse complement strand
GGAGATAAGAGATATCTCATTGTGGTTTTGATTTGCATTTCCCTGATGATTAGAAGTGTTGAGCATTTTTGCATATGTTTGTTGGCCATTATTCTGTCTTCTTTTGAAAAGTTTCTGTTCATGTCCCTTGCCCACTTTTTGATAGGGTTGTTTGATTTTTTCTTGCTGATTTTCCTGAGTTCTAAATAGATTCTAATTATCAGCCCTTTATCATATGTATACCATGTGAATACTTTCTCCCATTCTATAGGTTGTCTGTTTGCTCTCATGACACTTTCTTTGGCTGTGCAGAAGCTTTTTAATTTGATCAGGTCCCATTTATTTATTTTTATTGCTGCTGTGATTGCCTTTGGGGTCTTCTTCATAAATTCTTTGCCTAGGCCAATGTTTAAAAGAGTATTTCCAACATTTTCCTCTAGAATTCTAATAGTTTCATACCTTAGGTTTAAGTCTGTTACCCAGCGTGAGTTGATTTTTGTGAGACGTGGAAGGTGTGGATCCTATTTCAGTCTTCTACATGTGGCTATCCAGTTTTCCCAGCACCATTTATTGAATAACGATTCTTTACCCCAGTGTATGTTTTTGTGTGTTTTCTCAAAGATTAGATGGCTATATGAGGATGGTTTTATATCTGGGTTCTCTCTTCTGTTTCCCTGGTCAATGGCCCTGTTCTTGTGCCAGTCACAAGCTGTTTTAATTACTATAACCTTGTTGTATAGTTTGAAGTCTGGTAAATTGACACCTCCCATTTTGTTTTTATTGCCTAGGATTACTTTTGCTATACTGGACCTTCTCTGGTTCCATATGAAATATAAAATCATTTTTTCTATATCTGTGAAAAATGTTGATGGTATTTTAATAGGGATTGCATTGACTCTGTAGATCAGTTTGTGTAGTATGGACATTTTAACAATGTTGATTCTGCCTACCCATGAGCATGGTATGGTTTTCCACCTGTTCATGTCCTCTGCTATTTACTTCTTCAGTGTATCATAGTTCTCCCTGTAGAGGTCTTTTACCTCCTTAGTCAAATATATTCATAAGTGGTTTTTTTTCGTTGTGGCTATTTGTAAGGGAATTGAGTCTTTGATTTGTTCTTAGTTTGACTTTTATTAGCATATATGAATGCTCCTCCTTTGTGTGTATTAATTTTGTATCCTGAGACTTTACTGAATTGGTTTATCAATTCCAGGAGTCTCTTGGTTGAATCCTTGGGGTTTTCTAGGTATAATATCATATCATCAACAAAGAGTGAGAGTTTGATCTCTTCTCCCCCATTTGGTGCCCTTAATACCACTCTCTTTCTGATTGCTGTAGCAAGGACTTCTAGCACTATGTTGAATAGAAGTGGAGATAGAGGACAGCCTTGACGTTTTCCAGTTCTAACTGGGAATGCTTTCAATTTTTCCCCATTCAGTATTATGTTGGCTGTGGGTTTGTCATATATGGCTTGTATCATTTTTAGGTAAGCCCCATCTATGCCTTTTTTGTTAAGCTTTCTTATCATAAAAGGGTGTTGAATTTTGTCAAATGCTTTATATGTGTCTATTGATAGCAACATATGGTCTTTGTTTTTGCTTCTATTTATGTGGTGAATTACATTTATAGATTTGCGTATGTTGAACCATCCCTGCATCTCTGAGATGAAGTCCACTTGGTTATGATGGATTATTTTCTTGCTAAGCACCTGGATTTGGTTAGCCAGGATTTTGTTGAGAGTTTTTGCATCTATATTTATAAGGGATATTGGTCTGTAGTTTTCATTTTTTGTTGTATCCTTTCCTGGTTTTGGTATCAGGGTTATGTTGTACAAATTCTTAGAAACACACAGACTCCCTAAGTTCATCCAGGAAGAAATAGAATTCCTAATAGACCAATACCAAGTACTGAAATTGAAACAGCAAGTAAAAACCTCGCTAAAAAGAAAAGTCCCGGACCAGATGGTTTCACACTCGAATTTTATCACACCTACAAAGAAGAACCAGTGCCTATCCTGCAGAAATTATTCTACAACATCAAGAAGGATTGAATCCTCCCCAACACATTTTATGAAGCCAACATGTCTTTTCTTAAGGAGAAAAAAAGTGAAATTCTGAAATATCACTATTGTTTAGACACACATTTAATTGATATATCTATGGCATGTTTTAGTTTTTAAACAATGTTTTCCTTTTACAATTTAACACAAGTCTTGAGACATATTTAACAAGTCTAGAGACAGATTTATTTCTACTTGATTTTTTTCTTCATCTTGTTTGAATTAATTTATGAGACTTGTGATTCTTTTATAAGCATCAGACCTTTCCTTTTTCTTCAGTTTCTGTCTCATTTGTCATAAAATGAAATTAAAATGTATTTAAACACTAAAACACTTGTACCAACAGGTACTTCTCTGGAGACATAGATGAAAATGCCACGAAAACTAAATTACTGATTGGCAGATAGTACCAGCCTGTAATAACTCATAATTATTATTATTTGTCTACTGATATAAAAATGTCCAAATTAAGTAAAAAAGAAAGACATTTTAGGGTGTCATTGTAAAATACTATATGAAAGTGAGGATTACATGAAGAATAATTATAACAAAGCTAATGATATTTCTTATTTGGTACTTAGTTTCCTAATTACTTAATTACAAAACAAACCTTTCATTTTTTCTTTATTCTTGATCTTCCATACACAATTATCTACAAAGTCCTATAGATGTTTTACTGAATGTTTTTCTGAATCTTCATGTTGAACCATCCTCCTTGATATTCTAGTTCAAGATTTTATGACCTCCTATGTAGGCTTATAATTTATCTCTATTATACCAAACTCCTCACATCATTGGACTGAAATATTCCCCTTCACATTCTCATATTTGTGTTTTTCTTATTCTATTCTCCTCAAAGGAGACACCCTCCCTCATTACATCAACTACTATCACTATGATGGTTATCAGAATTATATGCCTCTTTAAAACCCTGCCTCAATCTTTATTATAGAAAGCTTTTCATTACTATACTAGCTTGAAATGATATATGACTCCACCTACATATTATGTTAGTTGTTTGGCATTCATAATACATTGCCCCGTATGGTGGTGGGTATATGATAAAAAGTCCATGGCAAATTTCATGGACCACTAGAATTCTGTCAATACAAGAGTCTTTAAAAATACTTGAAAGCTGACGTATTCTGCCACACATATTCAAGTTATTTGAAGTGTCTACTTATTCTTCCTGAGCAGATTGTAGCTTGCAATAGATCTTAGAAGAACAACCTTAGTTCTTAATATGTGGCCCATGAGACCCTATGCGACCTGTTTTTATCTTAAGTATACTATTATTCTTTTGATTCCTTGATCACACACAATGATCTATCTCAATACCAGTCCTTTATAAATGTCACCCCTTCTGCTTAGAACCTACATTTCCAAGCTCCTACAATTTACTTGGATGATTCCTGGTCATTCTTTATATTTCAGTTTAAAATCCCCTTCTCTGGGCAGCCTTGTCTGAACTCCCAAAATAGTTTTGGCCCCATCTGTTGTACTTTTATAGAATTCTAGCCCTTTCATTCTATAGTATATCTCATAAACTGAGTTTATGGGCTAGTAGCTATTAATGTAAATACTATCCAAATAGGAATCTTAATTTTTGCTTCCCCCAAAATCTAGGAGTAGAGATGAATCCATATATTCCATCCAGAACAATTTTAATTAAACTTTGCTATCATCTCACATTCTCTATTATCTGTAAATACGTAGGATTGTCTTGGTTTTCTAAACCAATATAATTTGCTTTATAATCATGCCATTCTGTTCATATATCTTGATCTCTTGATCTCGCTTTCCTATAATATGTGTAGCTCCAGAAAGACAGTATTCTGCCCACATGTAATTTACTGGAGTGGCATATAATGCCTGGTGAATGATGAGAGTGATTTTCTTGGTCAATTCTGGCTACTTTTCATTTGATGTTTTACTCAAAATACTCCTTATACTAATTTTCACCTGTTCACATTATTATATGGTATATCTCTTGATTGGGCCCTGACTGATACAAACTGTGGAGGAATGAACCATGTGGTTATCTAAAATACTATCCCAGGCAGAGGGATCAGAAGTGCAAATGCTATGAGACAGTAGAATTCCTGGCATATCTGAGGAAAAGTCAGGAGTCAGAGTGGATGGAGCAGAGTGAACAAGGGAGAGAATGAGAGCAGGTGTTGCAGAAGAGGGGGAAATATATATATATATATATATATATATATATATATAATGTTTTTTTTTCTTTGCATATGGCTAGGGAGGAGGATTTTCTGAGCACTCACATATGATAACATGCATCTCATTTTGTATTTATTTTTTAATAATACCTGTATTCCAAAATAGATGATGAGCTCCATGAGGGTAAAGAACATTGTTTAATTTTGTTCATCTTCATATCCCTAGTACCTAGCTCTGAATTTTGACATAGATTTTGCTAAATATTTGTTGAAAAAGTGAATGATGATCAAAAACCAATGAAATCACAATTAGGAAGTAGTCTTGATAGCTACAATGTTGAGTGGAGGTTTATAAAGTGGAGTGGAAGATTAAAAAGAGATGAGGAGGAAAAGTAATTGTGAACATGTGTGAGTGAAGGGGAACAAAACTAAACCATGGTATAAGCTGTTATCTCCGTAATGGAAGAGTTTGTAGTTTTTCACAATCTTTACAATTATTACCTAAATCAAGACACATTTTTTGAGAAAAGGAAAAGCAACTACCAAGCTTTGCAGTGTGTGTGTGTGTGTGTGCACACATGCATGTTTATATATCACCTCTTGTACTCTTCTGGGAGATAGTCCTTGGGATGAGACTTGCATCATCTTCCAATATAGCTCCTAACTTCTTCATGATATTGAATTCAGTGAAGCATTCTTCAGAATGGAGGAAAACATTTCTTGGTTCTTTTGGTTAAACACA
The DNA here is from genome assembly GCA_008086735.1 of Cheirogaleus medius. Lineage (NCBI taxonomy): Eukaryota > Metazoa > Chordata > Mammalia > Primates > Cheirogaleidae > Cheirogaleus > Cheirogaleus medius. Next base: position 5,980,830 of record VBSM01000656.1, on the reverse strand, counting down.
ATTTTTACCCTCCGTCTACTTGCTGTTGCCCAGAATAAGATATTTCATTACAGTCTTATTTCATTCATTTGTATTAACCAAAACATTAATTAACAATCTCAAATATATGCCATAATGCTAAAATATTAATTTGACTGTAAAGAAAAATAAAATTCTCAGGACACCCCAAATCTCCTTATGCAAAAAGGAAAATGAAGCCTGGGGGATGAATCATTCACCACTTCCTTCCAAATGAATAGCTCTTGGTAACATTATGCATTATCCAGATCCATGGAAAGGTAAAAGGCTTTAGGTATCTAAGAAGGGCTGTCCCTACAGCTCATTCATAAGGAAATTCTTTGCTGGCATAATTGATTCTTCCTTTACTCCTTTTTATCTCTTCAAACATTCACCTAATGTAAAATTTAGATTTCGTAGGCTTCACAAGAATGTAACCATTTGCCTCATTACCCACTCCCCTCCTCCTCTTTTTTTTTTTTTTTTCTTTTTTTTCTTCTATGTCCTCTGCTCTTAAATACTGAGTTCCCAAATTTATCTTTGGAAAAAAAACAGTCACAGAGATGCCTGTGGCTTATGTTTTTCCTGAGCATGTCCTCAAACTTTGGCATAACAAAACTCCATTGATTGAGACCTTTGTCTCAGTCACTTATTTCAGGTTGTCACTGCTTTGTTTTATCTTATAACTTATTCATTCATTTTGCTATTTTTTGTTCTGAATCTTGTTTTCCATACTTGTACTCTTAGATCTGTTTTTTTAAGTTGAGTTTTAAATAGTGGGGTTTATTTTTTCCCCTGTGTTGGTGTACTTGATTTGTTTTATAATTTTCTTGAGTACATTTTGTAAATAATAAAGGGATTGATGCAAATGTAAATGTAAAGCTATTAACATTGGATTACCATCACTAAAATATAGGTGCATGTTTGCCTGATGTTTTGTGATGTATCATGCCACCAAATGGGTTTTTATGCTAACACATTGCTTTCTAGCAACACTGATTCAGAGCAAGAAGAATTTGTGTTTTTTTCTTTGGCTCTTTGCCAATTAGATCTTTCAAACTGTTTCTTTCCTTTGGTCAATGAGGTTAGTTTAAATACTAATATTATATATATTTTGTATTATATATAATATATATTAAATATACTAAAACTTTTTCAGTTAACATACATTCATTGTTTATATAGTATTCTGAATCTATATTTCATTAAAATGCATGGAGGTTTTTTGAGTGTGGGCTCTTAGGTTGAGTTTGTTAAAATCTTGCCAGTTCTTTTCTGTGTGGTGTTCAGACAGAAATCCTTTCATTGATTTCTTCTCATTTTCCTTGCTGATGACCCTCATCAGACAGACAGGCTCCTAGCTAATTATCATAGCTTTGTTCTTGACTGCTCATTTCTTCAAATTCTCTGCAGGAAGAAAACTTGCCAAGGCTTTGTGAAATTTAACTACATAATGGATGATGATATGATAATAGTAAATATGCTCTAGAGATTTCAGTGGATTTAACACACCAATCTATAAATCGATTACTGGAGACAATCACTATAAAGGCAGCTGGGGTATGATGCCAAACTACTGGTCTCTCATCCAATAAAATTCAGAAAAGTATCGTGCATCATGGGTCACCAAGCCAAAGCTTCTTTGAACTGGCCCTATCTTATATTCTGGCTCTGTCAGTGTTTTAGGCCTAAGAACTTTCTCATTTGCACAATTGGGATAATAATAATAATGCACCATGAAATTCTCAAAGGTATTATATGATAATTATAGAACACAAAAAGGCATTTAAGTGTATTACATGAAATTATGAAGCTAATGTATATAAATTTCTTGGCATAATATCTTGCATACATAGCAAGTAGTTAAGAAATATTAGCTATTATTGTTATGTTACTTCTGCTGCTGTGTGGTTATTGTTATTTTTGTTGTCATATTTAGTGAAAGATTCTCATATGAGATATACAGAACATGTATAATATTGGTACAGCGAACTGCATGTCTTCACCTATGATCTAAATATTTTGATTGTACTTATGAAGAAAGATAAAGAAAATATTGGAAATTCCATGCCAAATAGGCTCATTAAATGTCAACCACAATGTCAATGCATGTTATATATACCTGAAGGCTCAGGAGCAGATACTGAGTGTTCGGTGAGCATAGAGATCGTTCATAGGTTTGCAATTTACTTTGATATGGAAACAGCACCAATGCCTTTCCTAAGGTGTCAAAGCTGCAGATCCATGCTTTAACATATTTCCCCTGATTTTACATTTAAAATGAAGAGACAACACAGTGACTGGATTCCAACACATACCTATACCCAGTTAACCAATTCAGAGCTCAGATGGTGCTGATAAGAGAGTCTCCCATACTACTAAGTTAAGTATCCCAAGAATGGAAAAACAAGCACCACATATACTCACCAATAAATTGGTATTAACTGATCAGCACCTAAGTGGACACATAGGAATTACACTAATTGGGTATTGGGCAGGTGGGAGGGGGTAGGAGGGGGCGGGTATATACATACATAATGAGTGAGACGTGCACCATCTGGGGGATGGTCACACTTGAAGCTCAGACTTGTGGGGGAAGGGGGGGCAAGGACATCATTTGAAACCTTAAAATTTGTACCCCCATAATATGCTGAAATAAGAAAAAAAATAAAACTAAAAAAAAAGAGAGAGAGAGAGTCTCGGATAGCTTTTTCTGCATAATAAGAGTATTGTGTTATTCCATTAACTGAGCAATATTTCCAGTATCAGAATTCGACCGAAACAACTTTAACTCAGTACAGACCCAAGTTAGCACACTTATTAAGTCTTCTTTCTTACTACCCATATACAGAATCATGTAGTTTTTCTTTAAAGTATGTTTTAATTAAAACTACCAGAATTGAATTGTATTTATGATTTGAGATTGTATGTATGATTTGAGGTGCCAATGGGTTTTTATCGCCTCTTTTCCAAGTCTTTCAATGCACCTACAGTATTATCATGTTAAAGTTTCCCTCTTTTAAGGGAGTTTATTTCCTTTAAAACATCGTATTCATTATATTTCTAATCTCACATACTATATGGAACAACAATGGTGGTTATATACAATCAGAAAAAATAATGAAATTCTTCTGAACCTAGATAATTTTCAGAGTCTTTTATACAAGACCTACACAAAGTTCTAGTTCTTTCTGTCTTTCAGCTCAGAAAATATGGAGTTCCTTTTTGGATGAAGTGGTTATCAGAGAGTCTCTAAATAACCTGCTATCATTTTGTCTAAAGAAGCATTTTCTTAAAATGAAGAAATTTTATGAAGCTATGTAGTAAGGTTAAAAGCCCCTGTAAATTCAGTAACATTAGTATAGACAACAATTACAGTACTTTAGTTACTGTCCGAAGCCAATCGGAAAACATAAATTAATCTTCCTGACAATCCTGTTATGGGGAAAGACAGTTTTCATTTGAAGTACTTGCTGACAAGGCTGCAACTTTATTAATACAAAGCATGCCTTTCAGCCTTAGGCACCACATTTTTGCAGCTGCACCAAACACACAAGAATATACAGCTGCCTTTCACTATGATATTAAGGTAGTCCTCAAGCACATTTATAGCAGCCAGTGTGTGCACAAAATGCTTTGTTAGCCTCTGTGAGAGGTTACCAAAGAAATCAGAGGCATGACCCTTGGCCTTGAGGAGTTTGCAGACCAGTTGGGAAAAAAGGAAAGAGTCCCAGAGAACTATTTTAAGAAAATTACATAGCAATATGCTGACAGGTGAAAAACAAATAGAAACCAAATACAAATTGTCTTTGTAAAAGAACATGTGTGTCGACTGTGAAATAATAAGGCTAGGTATTTTTGTGATTTTTTTCAGGTATGTATCTCTGTGTCTATTTTATTCTAGCCTTTCTGATTTATATAGGAGATCAGGCAGGAAGCTCCATAATGAACCAGAAAATTGGGGAAATAATAAGTCATATTGATATCTGTTCACACCACTTCTGCTCTGCTTCATCTTTCATCTTAAATGTCCTATTTCAAAGCCTAAGAACAAGACTGTCTCTCAGTAAGTGCATGCATTTCACTTTATTTCTCTCTAAAGACTGGACAATAGTTGGATTTAAAAATTTTCCTTCTGTTTTTCGTATTTTTTGTATTTCTCTTAAAGCCTTCTACCTAAATTAGATTTAAAATTATGGGAAAGTGCTTCCTGAGTTGAGTTTTCCAGGGTTAAGGGCAAATATTTCTTTAGTTAAAGTGATATTAAGAAATACCAGAATCTCTTTCTTCTGTGCCTCATAAAACAAGTCTTTCTTGAGACAGAGGCATTTTATTTATTTTTTTAATATTTTACACTATGTTGTATGTATTGGTAGAAGAATCTTTTACTAGAAAGCTGTAATGTTCCAAACAAATAATAATTGAAACTCCAACCCTAGACTTTTCACTTTTAATTCTATTAGAACTAAATGCTATATAATTATATCCTTCTATTTTATAAACATTGTTGAGGGTTTTGTGGTTGCCCCCAAACCCCCTCACACCATTTTTCCATCAGATGGAAAGATTCACTTATCACAACCCAACCAGCAGTTGTGTGTATTATATCATGTCTACATGAAGCTGAAGAGCAGAGCCCTGTAGTTTACATTTTGCTATAGAATCATTGAATCTAGGCACTATTGCTCCAAGTGTTATCTTTGAACCATCTGCATTAGAATTCACTGGGAAACCCATTTAGAAATACAGATTTCTGGACCCTACCTCAGACCTATTGAGTCAGAATTGCCGAAGACTCTGCCTTTATTCATATTGTTGCCTTTTTCTAAAATGCTACTTTTTAATCTGAAGAAATCCTATCCATTTCTTAAAGCTCTGCCCAAATATAGCCTATTCTGTAAAGCCACCATTTAAACACTTCCTTTCAATATATATGATCTGCCCTGAAATTATGGTATAGGACAACATAAGGTATTAGAACTGGAATACACATGATTTTAGGGAAAACTAGAATAGATCATCCAGGAGAAATATGATAGAAAGCATCTAAAATTTGCATTTAGATTAGTACTTGCATTTGGAAACCTGAACTGAAAATGCTACAAATAACTAAATAATCAAGTACATAGCATCTGCATTTGAAGGGGAAAATTGGTGACACAATTTCACAAGGAAAACACAATAAATGTGAGATAAAAATTACTTTTAGGCAAAACTTGTACAGTAAAGGAGAGGGAAGCAGTGGTGAAATCCTTTGAAGGAGGATAGACAGCATCTTAATTAAAAATGTGTGTTTCATTTAGAAAAATTGGTAGATACCCATCAAGATTTTTTATTAGTCTTTATATCAATAGAAATCCTGAGCTCCATAAATCTAACAGT
>VBSM01000656.1:5958364-5975351 GCA_008086735.1 Cheirogaleus medius | reverse complement strand
GTGGTATGGTACCTTATATATAGTAAATGCCCAATAAAGGTTTATTAAATTGAAAAAAAAGAATGTGTGGTTATGAGAATATTATACCTTAGAGTCATGTTAGCATGATGGATTAAGGTATGAAAATAGGAGGTTGACAGAGATTATGCAAAGCAGGGCCATAGATAAAGTTATTAAATAGCAAAGTGTGGGCATGAATCCAGGAGGGCCTGACTTTAAAACCTATGTTCTGAACCTCTTAATTATGTCTTTGTCCAAACTATTGCTTTAAGCTAAAATCTCCTTCCCTTCCATCTTTACCTGTGGAAGTGCTACCTTATCTTCTCCATCAATGTCCTGCCCAAGCTGCTTTGACCACCCTACTCTGACAGTCATGTTGACCTGACTTCATCCTGTTCCTTTCATTTGAAGAACATAGGAGTACAGTTTACTGGGCTCTATTGCTGGAATACATAAATTCCCTGGGGTAAAAAATACTAAGGAATAATAGTCCACATTCTGTAGGAGGCACAGGGTATGAGAAGGTCTGTCTAGGGAAAAAGGAGGTATCAGGACCACTTGCATCAGCATCATTGGTTTGAAATGCATAATTTTGAGCTCCCCTCATATCTCTTTAATCATAATATTCAGCGTGGGGAACAGGAATTTTCATTTTCAATGGGCACCCCAGGTAATTCTGATGTATAATGAAATTTGAGAATCAGTAATTCTAGTTCTTCTGGAGAGCTGACCAACATGCTAAGTCCTTGTTCATTTCAAATGCTTTTATTTCAGCACAGCTGACTAATTCTCAGGTTTTTTTAGCATTAAAAAACAAAGGCTTGAATTGTAATTATTTCTTCTGGGGCAAACATCACTAAACAACACCTGCCATCTCTCCTCTGTGCAGCTGTCTCACTTGTAGATGCTTAGTTACACGAGTTTTAGAAAAATTCTTAGGAAAGATCAAATGAAAAAAACGCAGGGAATATAAAACAGGAAATCAGCCAAAATATTAGCTGAATGGAAAATTGGAGCTTATTTCCTGGTCATCTTTCATAGAGAAAAAGACCTTATATTGCAAATTAAAATTCCATCTGTTGAGTTTTAGAATTCTAATAAGCTAGATTTTTGCCACATTCCAAAAACATAACTTTGGCTGACTATGGTATGTAAATATTCTTCCAAATCCTTTGACAACATTCAAAGAAATTTAAAAAAAGAAAAAAAACTCTTGTTTTAGAAATAAGAGAGAAAATTTACTAATTTTATAATAATAATGGATTAAATAACTGCTGCCAACACAAGTCCCTTGATTCCTAGAACCATGATTCAGCAGCCTCCTGTTTCTTTGGAGGAAATCAACAATTTTTTCTTGAGCTGCCAACTGTCCTCATGAAATTTATGCATTGATGCTAAGACATTCACAAACATAGGAAGTAAACCAATCTGTGTTATTTACAAAGGAAATTATGTTATGAATTATTTTTAAATTTTAGTTTACCTCCTGAAGAAGCAGTGCTAGACTACTCACAGAGAGGGGGATATTGGCTGTGGGGATTAATGATTGTGTAAGGGAAATGTATTTGCTGTTTTTAAAAGCATGAAAACTCCTCTTAACATTATCATGGTTTACATGTTCTCACAAATTACAGCTTTTCCCAAGACATTGTTTCTATTCCCAATTTGCACTTATCAGTATTCCTTTCTCAGAAATGTAGAGTGTCTCTAGTCTCTACTATGGAATTTGCTTTGAACAAATGACTGTATTTTCTATACCTGACATATCTTTTTCAAAGCTGTACAGCTCCCTTATAAATAACTCTTTGATAATAATAACTACCAATTGTTGAATGTCTGCTAGACATGTGTGTATTATTTCTAATACTTAAAAACATCATGTTAATAGGTACTATTATCTTTTGTAGTATACTGTTATATTTATGGCTCCAAATAAACCATATCACCCATAATCTGTGCCCATGTGTATTCCCCTCCTACTCTGAGCTCAGCCAAGTGACTCACTTTGTCCAGTGGGACATCAGCAAATTTGATATAAGCAGATTTGACAAACACCTGCATATCTGGTCTTGTCTTTTTGGAACTCTTCCTCTGGGAACTCAGCTGCCATACTATAAAGGAAAATAGGACTTTTGACTTTAGAGAGAGAGAGAGACTACATAGAGTGGTTCTGGAAGATGAAACAAAAGGTAGAGGTAAAATCCAGGTAAATTGGAGCCCCAGTCAAATACCAGATCAATGTAGCCTTTTGAGTGATCACAGCCAATAACATATAGAGCAGAAGAACTTCCTTGCCAACCAACAGAATCACAAGAAATAAAAAATAGCTATTTTAGGACACTAAAATTTGGGGTAACATAACAAAGTGGTACATTATTGATATTTTACAGATGAGGAATTGTGTGCATCAAATAGTAAGATATCTATCCGAGAACATACAATTGTACATGGCTCTGTGATAGTCAATCCCTAAGATTGCCCCTAATGATACTTGCCTCATGATATTCATGTTCCTGTATAGTCTGATGTCATATGCAATATAACTGAGCAGTGTAATTAATAGGATATTTAGGAAATTGCACTTTGTGACTTTTGAAGCGGGTTTATAAAATACATTGCAACTTCCTTCTCTCTTGGATAACCTGCTGCAGGGGAAACCAGCTGCCATAGTGTAAGGGCACTCAACAGCACTATGGTGAGGCCCATTACAAAAGGAATTGAGGACTTTTGCCAATAATCACTATTAACATGCCAGTAATTTGAGTGAGCCCCAACCAAGCCTTCAGATGACTGCCTACCTACCTGACAATAGGACTAAAATCTCTGGAGAGATCCTAAGCCAAAAACTACTCTGCAAAGATGCTCCTCAGTTTCTGATCCTCAAAAAAAGGTGTGAGATTTAAAATGAAATTTGTTTATTGGTTAAATTTGCTTATTTTTCCAGTCTCCTTTTTATTATTTCAAAAAAATTAGGGTGTACAAGTGTTTTCTGTTACATGGATGATTCCATCATAGAGAGAATTCAGAGCTTTCAGTGCACACATTATAAGTGCACCTATCATACCTGATAGGTAAATTTTTATCCCTTACCCTTCTGCAGCCCTCCCCCCTTATTCGTTTTCAATGGCCATTACTCTACTTTGTGTCCATATATATCCCTCACTTTGTTCCTACATATAAATGAGAATATATGGTATTTGTTTTTTCATTCCTGAGTTACTTCACATAGGATAATGGTCTCCAGTTCAATCCAAGTTATTGCAAAAGGAAACATTTAATTTCATTTTGTGGTTGAGCAGTACTCCATGGTATACACATATATGCCACACTTTCTTTATGCACTCATCAGGTGATAGGTACTTAGGTTGATTCCATATCTTTGCTATTGTGAATTATGCTGCGATAAACGTTCGAGTTGCGGGTATTTTTTTAATATAATGACATGTTTTCCTTTGGGTAGATATGTAGTGGTGGAATTACTGAATCAAATGGTAGGTCTACTTTTAGTTCTTTTAGGAATCTCCCACTGCTTTCTGTAGTGGTCTCACTAGTTTACATTCCCACAAAGGGTGTATAAGCATTCCCTATTTACCACATCTTTGCCAGTGTCTATTGTTTTTTAATTTTTAATAATGGCCATTTTGACAGGAGTAAGGTGGTATCTCATTGTGGTATTAATTTATATTTCACTGATGATTAGTGATGTTGAGCATTTTTAAATACGCTTGTTGGCAATTTGTCTATCTTCTTTTGAGAAAAATCTATTCATGTCTCTTGCCCACTTTTTGGTGGGGTTATTATTTTTTCTTGCTAATTTCTTTGAGTTCTTTGTAGATTCTGGATATTAGCCATTTGTTGGATACATAGGTTGTGAATATTTTCTCCCAATCAGTTGTCAATTTACTCTGTGGGTTACTTCCTTTGCTGTGCAGAAACTTTTAGTTTAATTAAATCTCATTTATTAATTTTTATTATTGCTGTATTTAATTTTGGGGTCTTACAAATTCTTTACGTAGGCCGAGGTATAGAAGAGTTTTCTTACATTTTCTTCTAGAACTTTTATGGTGACAGGTCTTACCTTTAAGTCATTAATCCACCTTGTCTTAATTTTTGCATATGGTGAGAAAGGAATCCAGTTTTATTTTTCTGTATGTGTCTATTCAGTTTCCCTATCAGCATTAAATGAATATGGTGTCCTTTTCCCAGTTTATGGTTTCATCTACTTTGTCAAAAATCTATTGGTCATAATTGTTTGTTTTTATTTCTTTGTTCTCCATTTTGTTCCATTGGACTGTATCTCTCTCTACCTTTATACCAGTACCATGCTGTTTGAAGTACTATAACTTTGTACTGTAATTTGAAATCAGGTAACATGATTCCTCAAGATTTGTTCTTTTTGATAAGGATTGCTTTGGCTGTTTGGGCTTTTCTGTTATTTCTCTTCCATATGAATTTTAGGATTATTTTTTTCTAGATCAGTGAAATATTGTATTGTTATGTTCATGGGAATTGTGTTGAATCTGTAAATCCTTCTGGGCACTATGAGCATTTTAACAATGTTGATTCTTCCAATCCATGAGCATAGGATGTTTTTCCCTTTGTGTAATATCTGAATTATTTTATCAATGTTTTATCATTATCCTTGTGGAGATAAAACCTACATTTCACCTCCATGGTTAAGTATATTTCTAGGTATTTAATTTTCTTTGAAGCTATCATTAAATGGTATTGAGTTCTTGATGTGACTCTCAGGTTGACTTTTGTCAGGATATAGAAAGGCTACTGATTTGTGTACATTGACTTTGTAACTTGAGACTTTACTGAATTGATTTATCAATTCTGAGAGTCCTTTTGTGGAGGCTCTAACGTTTTCTATAAATAAGGTCATATCATTGACAAACAGGGATAGTTTTGCCTCATCTGTCCCAGTTCAGGTGTCTTTTATTTCTTTCTCTTGCCTGATTGCTCTGGCTATGACTTCCTGCGCTGTTTTCAATAAAAATGGTAACATTGTGCATCCTTGACTTGTTCCAGGTCTTATGGGGAATGCTTTCAAATTTATGATAATGCTTACTGTGGGTTTCTCATATACAGCTTTTATAATTTTGAGGCATGTTTCTTCTATGCCTACCTTGTTGAGGGTTATTATCATAAAGGTGTGCTGTATTTTATCTAATGCTTTTTCTGCATTTATAGCAATGATCATATGGTTTTTGTATTTAATTCTGTTTATGTGGTGACTCACATTTATTTATTTATGTATGTTGAAGCATCATTGCATCTCTGGGATGAAGCTCACTTTTTTCATACTGAATTATACATTTTATGTGCTATTGGATTTGGTTTGCTAGTATTTTGTTGAGGAGTTTTGCATCTGTGCTCATGAGGGATACTAGTATGCAGTTTTTATTTTTGTTGTGTCCTATTCTGGCTTTGGTAGCAAGGTCATACCAGCTTCACAGAATGAATTAAGGAAGATTCTCTCCTCCATATTATGGAACATTTTCATTAAGATAGGTGCCAGCTTCTCTTTGCAGGTCTGATAAAATTTGGCTGTGAATCCATTTAGTCCAGGCCTTTTTTACTTGAGAGATTTTGTTATTACTTTTTCAATCTTACAACTCATTATTAGTCTGTTCAGAGTTTCTATTTATTCCTGATTCAATCTTGGGCGGTCATTTCTTTCTAAATATTTATCCATTTCTTCTTAATTTTCTAGTTTGTTTGCATGGAGATGTTCATAGTAGTCATGGCTGATATTTTGTATATCTATGCTATCAATTGTAATGTCTCCTCTTGCATTTTTGTGATTGAGCTTATTTGAGTCCTTTCTCCTTATTTCTGATGACTCTGTCTAGTGGTCTATTGATTTTTTGATCTTTTCAAAGAACTAACTTTTTGTTTTGTGGGTCCTTTTTTGTTGCTGTTTTTGCTTGGTTTCCGCTTTGTTTAGTTCTGCTCTAAACTTTGTTATTTTTTGTTTTTTCTGCTCTTTGGGGCTGGTTTATTCTTTTCCTAGTTCCTTAAGGCATGGCATGAGATTTTAAATCTGTGATCATTCTGTCTTTTTTATTTAAATATTTAAAGCTAGGAACTTTCCCCTTAGCATTGCTTTTTTTTTTTTATCCCATAGATTTTGGATGTCAGTGTCATCTTTGTCATTCAGTTGCAAAAATCTTTTTATTTCCATATTCATTTCATCATTAACCCAAAGATCATTCAGTAACAGGTTGTTTAATTTCTACAACATTATGTAGATTTGAGAGTTCCTCTTAGAATTTATTTCTAGTTTTTTTTTCCAGTGTGGCCTGAGAAGTTACGTGGCATGATTTCAATTTTTCTACAATTTATGAAAGTTGTTTTGTGGCCTAACACATAATCTATCTTCAAAAATGTCTCATATGCTAATGAAAAGAGAGTATCTTCTGCAGATTTTGGGTTGGATGTTCTGTAATCATCTGTTAGTTCCAGTTGTTCTAGATTCTCCTTTAAGTCCCATGTTTCTTCATTGATTTTCTTCCTCAATGATCTGCCCAGATCTCTGTCAGTGAAGTGTTAAACTCCCTGGTTATTATGATGGTGCTGTTAATTTTTTTGCCCATATCTAGTGGAATATATTTTATGAATCTGGGAACTCCTGTGTTAGGTGCATAAATATTTAGAAATGATATATCTTCTTGTTGAATTGCTCCCTTTATCAATATATAATGACTGTCTTTGTCTTTTTTTACTATTCTTGATTTAAAATCTATTTTATTTGTTATGAGAGTAGCTACTCCTGCTCATTTTTGGTTTCCATTTGCATAGAATCTTCTTTTTCATCCCTTTACTTTAAGTTTATAAGAATCCCTGTGACTTAAACAGGTTTCTTGAAGACACCATACATTGATATGTGGTTTTTTTCATCCATGCAGGCAATCTGTATCATCTAAGTGGAGAGTTAAGACAGTTTACATTCAACGTTAGTATTGCAAGGTGAGATACTGCTCTTCTGGTCATGTTGACTGATATCTAGTTGCTTTGTTTTCCCCCTTGTGTTACTGTTTTATAAGAGCTGTGAGCTTTGATTTTGGGTGTTTTTACACTGATGGGTATTGATTGTTTGGTTTCATATATAGAGCACTTTTAATTATTTCCTTTGGAGCAGGTCCAGTGGTGGCAAATTCTGTTAGTGTTTGCTTGTCTGGAAAATACTTTATTTCTCCTTCATTTATGAACCTTAATTTTACTTCATATAGAATTCTTGGATGGCAGTTTTTCTTTTTAAGAACACTAAAAATGTGATCCCAATCCCTTCTGACTTGTTAGGTCTCTGCTGATAATTTTATGGCTTTCCCTTTGTAAGTTAGAAGTTACTTTTGTCTTGCAGCTTGTAGGATTTTTTCTTTCACCTTGACTTTGGCCAGACTGATGACTAAGTGACTTGTTTATGTCCTATTTTCTATGAATCTTCCACCTACTCAATGGCCATGTCATATCTGGAAATCTAAATTCCTGTGGATACTAGATAAATTTTCCTCAAATATTCCCTCAAATAGGTTTTCCTAGCTTTTTTATTTTTCTTCTTTCCCCTCAGGGATACATATGATTCTTATACTAGCTCATTTTACATAGTTCCATATTTCTCAGAGACCTTGTTCATTCTTCTTTATTCTTTTGTCTATATTTTTGATTGACTGTGTTAATATGAAAGCCTTATCTTCACCCTCTGAAATTTTTTCTTCTGCATGGTTTTAATCTTTTGTAAAAATGAATGATTTTTGCATTTTGCATTTTGCATTTCTCTAAATGACTCTTTCGTTTCTTTAAGTTCTGTTATATATTCTTTAAGTTCTTTATATATTCTATTATAAAGAATATAAACTTATATTCTATAATTTCTTTAAGTTCTGTTATATATTTTCTTATGCTACCTCTATAGCGAAATTGTTATTCATTTCCTGAATTATTTTTTACCTACTCTGTGTTGGTTTTCATCTTCCTCCTCAGTACCATTGATCTTACTTGCCATCCATATATTGAATTCCATATCTAACAATTTAACTATTTCCTTTTGGTTGGAGTCTCTTGCTGGAGAACTATTGTGAGCCTTTGTGGGTGTCATAACAGCTTGTTTATTTCATGTTGCCAGAGTTCTTATTTTGGTTCCTTCTCATCAGAAACCTCTTTTTTCAGCTCAAGACAGAGATAGGTTTGCAGTGTACCTGTTCTCTGTGGGAACCTCTCCTACTCAGTGAAGAGAAGAAGAGTTCCCTGGATAGCACACTTGATACCTACTCCTGAGGATTGATCAGGCAGGAGAGAAAAGGATGTACTGTGAGCATTTAACAGTGCTACTCTCCTGCTTCTCCTATCTCATAATTTCCCTTTGATTGCCACAGGATGTCTGTGTTACAGAGTGAAAAATTGCCCCACCTACTTCCATGAGTAGCTGTGATTGTCAACCCAGGCTGGCTTGAGAGCTACCCCACTTAGATCCGCATTTGGCAGTGTTTGTCAGCCTGTTAAGCTTGAGCATAGCCTCACCCACACCTGCAGGCAGCCAGGATTGTCAGTCCCTGCCAACTTGGGTGGAAGTGTTTGTGGGTTCACAGATGCCCAAGAGTTCACACCACCCAGGTCCCCTTAAAGCATTGAGGGCACACAGCTTCTGCCCAGGGGACTTGTGGGAGTGTTCAGCCTCCCCACTCCCTCCCTGGTCCAGTAGGAGAAATGGAAAGGCAGTAGAATTGGATCTCACCCATGGGTAGAAGCAGTGCTCTGCATCTGTGATCTCAAAATGGTGCCAGCTGCAGAGCCACTCATAAGCCAGTGGGGTCATGCTGTGCCTTCTCCCCAGAGCAATGCCACTGCTTAGTCTCCAGTCTGTTGCCTATATAAGACCAGAGGCCTGCTGCAGTGGAGGGGCCCTCTTATAGCTCCAATTGCAATGTCCCTGGGGCAAATGTGGAATCCCGAGGTTCTCTTCTCTGCCCCTCCTCACATGTTGGTGTCTTCTCCAGCCACATCTGATACTTGAAGTGGATCATCCCACTATCCTCTCCTTCACTTTTGATGCCTCTAATCACTTCTTTTTTGATTCTCAATGCTCTCTCTTAGACAGTCGATCTGAAGGTGAATATCTACTTGCCAATTTCAATCCTCTCCTTGAGAGCAGCGTGTACAGGGTGCTTATAGTTCACCATCTTGGCTCCTCTCCTAAATCTGCTAAATTTTATAGTAATTTGTTATATGGAAATAGATAACTAACCATAAGCCTCCAAATTATTTCTACTGGGCAATGCCACATACAAGCAGCATCCTCTTACATTGATTCATTAACAGTATGTGCTTAACAGCTTTTCAAATGCATTCTTGCATTTATTGTCAAACCAATATTGAATAAAAATTTCTTCATTGTCTAGGAGCAGGGAAATTCATTATCATCTCAATAAAGTTGACTTATTGTTTTGTTTTGTTTCGTTTTTGGTAAAATGGGACAATCAATATTCTGGCCAATTTAATAGTGCCTCAATATTATACTTTCTCATATATTTGCATGAAGGCTCATTCAACACAAATACACACACGCATGTATCTTGTCATGATCAGGTAGTATTTTATTAGATTCATGATTGATATTTTTCATAGATACGTAAGTGTTCTGAATTCCAAATTGATTATCTTGTTATGTCAGCATTTTTCAGATAGCATTTACAACTTAGACCTCATGAAAGATATAGAAATATCCTGTATGTTTAACTCAATTATTATATTTGGAAAGTAGCAGATTCCTACTCTTCAGACCAATGTAATAATCATGAGACTTTAGGAAGGTAACCTAATAAGTCTCCATTGTCTTCAGTGAATCTAATTTTGAACTAGTATCAAATATTTTACTATCATGAATGAAAATTAGGTTGTTCCCATCTGTATTAGCAACATGAATTCTTTTAAAATAGCAAATGCGTAGTGGTGGCTGACTGATCACAGAGCATGTGTAATTTGAATACATTTACCTCAAAGGACTTTCTAATAGTTATTTATACTTAAAACACACATATTTAGCCTCTGTGCACTATTCAGTCAATTATTTCAGTACCCTTGAGAGAAAGTAGGAATATATATGATTAAGATTCTACCCTATCTCATTTAATAATATACTATGGCTTAGTAATTAAGGGCTTCAGCTCTGGAATTTAAAAGAGCTATGTTTTTAATCCCAGCTACAGCATTTATTCTAACCTTGTAACCTATAATAAGTATACCAACCACTCCAAGTATCAAAATTTTATCATCTGTATAGTAAATATTAATAGAAACCTCACAAGGTAGCTTTGAGTATTGAATGAATAAAAGTAATGAATCATAGAATTAATGAATGTGAGGAGATTATTATACTGTGCCTGACACAAAATAAGTACTCAATAAATGTTAGTTGTTATTATTATTATTACTATTTTGTGGCAATAATACTTTGTTTTTCCAAAAGTTTCTGAAGCCTTTTCAGCTCATATCAAATTTGATGACACAAAATTAACTTTATTATATAAACATTTAACTTGTGTCTTGCCTGAGTTATTCATTGATCAAATGTTCAATTAGAAGTAAGGGAGATAATCTAGGACATTACAGAGAAGAGCCACAGAGCAAATAAAACCAAACATTATTTTGTCTCTTTTATACCACTGGCAAAATAACATTAGTTTTTAAATGATCTGTGGCTCTTTTCTCTTTGATGCTCTTTTTTTTTTCCTTCCTTGAGTTACCTAAAAATAGACTTGTAATTAAAAGTAAAAATAAATTGTGAAAAACTAGAAATATAAATAGTTATAATGGTAAAAAAAAAGACCTATTTATCTTTATGGGTTAGATTAGTTGATGCTTGCCTTTCTACAAAAAGGAAATTATATTACTTTTCAATATTATTTTTATTTTTTCCAAATCTAAACTTGATATTTGTTGATATTAGTCCAACTATTTACCTTTTCAGGTACTTTATTCCAAATTAGAGTTTACCAATTCTGTTTTTGTGATTAAATTAATTATATTACAATGCAGGTTACTTTATCCAAACCAATTACTGGTAGATTGTATTGTTTTCAAGTTATACTGTTTTCATCATGCCCTTTTATCATATAAGTGAAGAGGTACTTCTGAAATCTGTATATTAAAATCTATTGCAGTGAACCATTAACAAATCTCTGCATGAGTAATCATGCATTTTAAATACCTGACAGAATAATAATCCTTTGCTCAAGAGATCCATGAAATTAGAACATCCATGCATATTATAAAATGAGAATTTTATGATTCCCCAGAAATTAATTTTTGAACAATGGAGATTTATAATCTCTATTGTGAAAAAACAGAAAAACTGAAATCCAACCAAGAATGCAATCAGCATGAGACTAAGTACTGAAGAATATAAGAACTAATAATAAATTTTACAGCACAGCTTGTAATAAAAATATTTTATATATAGCTCATTTCATGAAATAACATAATAGATACAAAGTTTTGAAACTCATTTTAAAATATCATATTATTTGAATCTGATGAAAGTTGGAGCATAGTCATTCATAGTAGGAATTGATTATCCCAAGTTATTGTGAAGGCCTTAATATTTAGGAGAGGTACTACTTTATTTGGGGACAATTGAAACAATTTACTTCCTGAACAACAAGAGAATGAACCTAAAGGCATCCCAAAAAATTATAGTTTGTAGGATGCTTGTATACACATTAACTCATTTGTGTTTTGTAAAAATTTGTTGATATAAACATTATTAGGTGCATTTTACACATAAGAGAGTTCAAAGAAGTTGTAAATTGTCTACACTTATATTGCTAACAATTAATGAAGGTGGAACTCAAATTCAGATCTTTTAAGTCCACTACTCCACATGGACAATGAGAGCACATCATGACCATCATCTTTGACTTCATTTTCATCTTCATTATCATTATTTTCTTTGAACAGAAAGTAATCTTTGAACAGGTTGTATGGCTCCACAATCAACAGAGATCATAAATTTTAGTTCCAGCCCCAAATTTTACCCTCATATGAATCATAAGATCAGATCTAGTAAATATTTCAGTCATATCTCATTTTTAAGAACACATGACACCCAAGTCTTCTAGCTTCCAGTCTAATTTTTGTACCAGATTATTTGCTGTTATCCTTATATTATTCCCCAATGTGAAATTTTCTTTTAAATGTAATTTTTAACATTTAAAGTAATCATCTAAATCAGTGAGGGAAAGGCATTGCATTTATAACTTAATACACAACTTTGATAAACTTATTTTTCCATCTCATCTCTCAACATGTATGTATATATGTATGTATATGTGTGTGTGTTTATATATATATATATATATATATATATATATATATAGAGAGAGAGAGAGAGAGAGAGAAGCTGAGATTGTTATGTGCTTTGCATACCCAATATCCTCTTCTTTCTGGATACACAACTATACCACATTTCCCACTTTTCTTTGTAATTAAATGTGACCATGTGACTGAGTCCT
Organism: Cheirogaleus medius; assembly: GCA_008086735.1. Lineage (NCBI taxonomy): Eukaryota > Metazoa > Chordata > Mammalia > Primates > Cheirogaleidae > Cheirogaleus > Cheirogaleus medius. Next base: position 5,962,836 of record VBSM01000656.1, on the reverse strand, counting down.
GGTCCATGAAATGTGAGCATAGGTGGTATGTACTTGTATTTCCAGACAAGACTCATAAAAACTGCCTCCTGGTGATCCTCCACAATCTATTTCTTCATCTGGTAGCTGGATGTGAACATCTAGAATGACCTTGGAAACTATTGTTGAAAATGGCACAGCCTCCACTACCCAGAAATTACTACAGGGAGTTGAACCCCCCTTTCCTGTCAACTAGATTTTATGTGAAGGAGAAATAAACGTTATTATGCTAAACAAAAAAAGTCATTGCATTTACACATCAAACTTCAAAGTCACTGTAAGATTGTATAAGTAGCTACTGTTTTACATTCCAATGCTATTTGCTAATCAATTCAACTTTAGAGTAAGTTCTTTATTTCTCTACCAATACATTTTATTTATAAAAAGATTAAATTCACACATTATTTATACAGAATTTATTATCAATATGTAATTTACAATTTAAGGAAAACTACTAATTAATATGAATATGATATTTAGCAAAATCTAAATATAATATATATAAAATTATAATGTTGAATGTCTTTAACCAACAAATAAGATCAATGTGGTATATCCATTTATCTTCTCTTTAAATTGTGAGTAATTATGATTTAGTCTATAAACTTATTGGAACATCCTTTTCAATTTTTTCTAATCATAATATATTAGGTACCATTTTTTTATTCTGTAACATTTCTAGGGAGAATTACAATATTATGGAATTATATAGCAGTTTTGTGAAGTGGACTGAGGTAAAGAAGGGTCATAAATTCCATTTCTAATTATGATCTACTTTGCTTAATTAAATGTCTTTGGATTAAGCAAATAGATTCTAAGCTTAATATTATATAATATATTTTAACTATAATAAGCTGTGATCTCAATTTTGAGAGTCAATTATTATTCCTCTAACAGACAAAATTATTGGTTAATCTAAAATGAACTGCTAATTTTCAATACTAACTTTGTAGTGAAAAGTTACATTTACAAAAAAGGTAGATATATCCTATAATATATGTCTCTGGTTGTCATGTAAACATGCTTTTCTTTATAACATTCAACTATCTTATTTTTATGATGTTTTATTTTTATTCTGATTGTGGATAAGAGCTATATCTTAGTAGAATCTGTGGGTACTTTCCGCCAAGTCACATTTCCATTTATCGAATATTTTATTATTTTGAGAGTGGTTTCTTTCAGACAATCTGAAATTCTCAAATTGGATACTTTCCCCTATTGGTTTAACCATGCTACATACAGAAATATTCTTTTATAGATGCAAAATAACTTTAACTTAACTGACTCTTGTTTTGACTTAAGCAAATAAAAATGAAACTTTGTGACATTGGTGATCTTAGAATAGAAAATTTGAAAGTGTTTAAGTTATTTAATTATTCCAATAATAATAGCTTATTTATTGGACATATGTAATGAATTAAGACTCAGTAAAATATGTTTCTCTCAATAAATATGTATAAACACTCTGACCAACTCTGGCAATAAAAGCCAATTATTTGTGAGTTTGGTCCCATCCAATGGCAGAACTAGTAATAACCAAATATAGCAAGATATTAATAACTCTATTCTATTAGTGAGTGATATTTGTTTTGATCCCACAGCTCTGTAACATATATCTGAGCCCCTGGGCTGACCAGAGTCACATACACAGATGAGAATAATTAATCTTCAATGTGCTTACAAATCCAATTTACTTACCTTTCTTATAGTCTCAACTTTACTGTGATATTTTCTGCATTGTTTATCTCTAAATGTTGATCATGGAAAAGAACAAATTCCATAGGAACCAATCTGATATCACCAGCCATGTTACTCCATGTAAGCACACAGTATTGTTTAAAGAATAGTTCCATAGACTGTGATGTTGAAATTTGCATAAAAATATCCAAATTGATAGAGGAAAATTGTTAATACATCAAGTACTGATATTCTTTCATAGTGTGTTGCAGAAGTAATATGGAACAACAGCACAGATTTATATTATATCTCTAAAATGTTTTAAACCTGTGGTTCCCCAATTTTTTCTTTCATAAATATCAGCAGAGAAATCTGTTTTAGTTATTTATTTATTTTTAATTTCAGCACAAATTTTAAGGTTACGTATAATGCCCTTGCCCCCCTCCGCCCTCAAGCCTGAGCTTCAAGCGTGACCATCCCCCAGATGGTGCACATCTCTGTTTTAAATGCAGTGGCTTGCACTGAAGGGCAATGATTATGAGGTTCAGACCTGGAAACTTGTATTCATAACAAGTTGTCCACAAGTGATTCTGATGGTTTTTATCTGAGGCCCATACTTTCACTAAACATTAGTATATATGTCTTCTGAAATCAGCAAGCTATCGGGAACATGATCATTATTCCCAATTTATTAAAAATATAAGGAAAGTTATTTAAATAGATACATCTTTGTAAATGAAGATAATAGAATAAATTTAAAATGATGTTATACCTCATTTTTTTGATCAGGCTTGACCTATTTTCTCAGAAGAGCATAAATGAATAAATATGTACACACTAAGGCTGTGGTTCTGAGCCCCCTTCCTTTACTGCATAAGCTCTGCCTCCTTTCAGATCAGCAGTGGCATTAGATTCTCATAGGAGCATGAACCCTACTGTAAACTGTGCATGTCTAGGGATTTATGTTGCATGCTCCTTGTGAGAACATAATTCCTGATGATCTGAGGTGGAGCTGAGGTGGTGATGTTAGCGTTGGGGAGCATCTGCAAATACAGATCATAATTATCAAAGAGATTTGACTGCACAATAAATGTAATGAGCTTGAATCATCCCCAAATCATCTCCCCACTGCCTCCTCGGTCCGTGTAAAAATTGTCTTTCATGAAACCAGTCCCTGGTGCCAAAAAGGTTGGGTACCTCTGCTCTAAGTCATGGAAGGTACAGGAGAAACATCCAAAGGAGTAGTCACTGAGGGATATTTTATTCTTTGGGGTAAAATATAGCATCCACAAATATACAGTAATAGAATTTTGTACTCCAGGCATGCACTTAGTTATGAACAAAAGGTCAAGATAAAGTACCTGAACATCACAATGGGTAAATTAGAGGGCAGTAATCAAAATTTGGGGCAAGCAATGCTTCAAGGTCTTGGTAAGTAGATAATGGATGTCAGTTGGGTATATCTTATGGCAAAAGGGTCTCGCACTTATAAAAAGACTGGGGACTAAAGAAAGTGTTAAAAACTAAACTATTAGAAAAACATTTATATATACATTGTAATTTTCATTACAATAACCTGCTACAAATTTGATGATTCCCTCATTCAACCTATAATTTCACTCATTTTTCCAAAAATCAGTTATAAAAGCAGTAATCATCTGTTTAGTAGGCCAGAAAAGTATATTTTAAAGGCTAACTTTCAGAAGAGTTATTCACATTTCTTCATTAGAGTAGACCATAGAAATGCAAACTCTTGTCTTTTTTTCCCTTTATTTTTTACTCTACTCTTCAATTTTTCCTCTTTTATAAAAAATATTTTTATCTTTAATTATTTGGTTACATAAAAGTTGTTTATATTTATAGGGCACATGTGATGTTTTCATATAGACATATACTGTGAATTAATAAAATCAAGGTAATTAGAGAATCCATCACTAAGGCATTTATCATTCCTTTGTGCCAGGAACATTTCAATTCCACCCTTTTAGTTATTTTAAAGTATACCTTAACTTATTGATGATTGTAGACACTTTGTTGTGCTATTGAATATTGTTCATTGTATCTAACTATCTAACTATATTTTGAACTCATTAACGATCCCCACTTTTGCTCACCCTCTCCACTACACTTGCAAGCCTGTGGTAAATTTCATTCTACTCTCTGTATCTATGAGATCAATTGTTTTTAATAGTTAGCCCTCACATATTAGTGAGAACATGTGAGATTTTTCTTTCTGTCTTTGGCTTATTTCACTTAACACAATGTTCTCCAGTTCCATCCATGTTGTTGCAAATGACAGGATTTCATTCTTTTTGTGGCTATTTTGGACATACTGAATTATCTTCTTTTGGATATTTACCCAACAGTAGGATTGCTGGGTCATATGTTAATTCTATTTTCAGTTTTTTTTAGGAACCTCCATATTGTTCTCCATAGTGGTTGCACTAATTTACATTCCCACCAACAGTGTAGGAGAGTTCCCCTTTCTACACATCCTCACCAGCATTCATTATTGCCTGTCTTTTTGATAAAAGCCATTTTAACTGGGGTCAGATGATATCTCATTGTAGTTTTGATTTGCATTTCCCTGATGACTAATATTTTTTCATATACCTGTTGGCCTTTTGTATGTCTTCTTTTAAGAAATTACTATTCAGGCCAGGCATGGTGTCTCATGCCTGTAATCCTAGCGCTCTGGGAGGCCAAGGCAGGTGGATCGCTTGAGGTCAGGAGTTTGAAACCAGCCTGAGCAAGAGAAAGACCCCGTCTCTACTAAA
>VBSM01000656.1:5909384-5956815 GCA_008086735.1 Cheirogaleus medius | reverse complement strand
TAGAAATTATGCCATGCAACTTCTCAGACCACAGTGGAATAAAATTAGAAATCAACTCCAACAGAACCACTCATCTCTACAAAAAGTCATGGAAACTAATCAACCTTCTGCTGAACGATTATTGGATTAAGGAGGAAATTAAGATGGAAATCAAAAGATTCTCTCAACTAAATGATAAAGGAGACACAAGTTATCGAAATCTGTAGGACACAGCTAAAGCAGTCCTGAGAGGAAAATTTATATCCACAAATGCCTATATCCAAAAGACAGAAAGATCACAAATCGACAATCTAGTGAATCATCTCAAAGAACTGGAAAGGACTAGCAAAACAATCTCAAACCCAGCAAAAGAAGAAAAAAAATTGTGTTTTGATCTAAGTCTTTGGTCATTACAGCTGTATTGTCACTGGTGGTGCCCCATGCTCAGTTATGCTGCGACTCTTGTGGACTCCTAGTGGTACTGCCTTTTTGGACTTGGGTAAGATAGAGAAGGATTATCTGGGTTAGTAGGCAAAGTCTCTTACTTCTCTCTCTGTCTTTTCTGGGTTGCTGGAAGTTAAGAAGGAGTGACATGGGCACTCCCTCATGGCCACCACAACTAGAACTGTGCAAGGTCACACCTGAAGCTAGCCTAATCTCACACAAAGCCCATAGTGACTGTTGCCTCTACCTCTGATATTTATTCGAATTTCAAAGGCTCTTTAGTCAGCAGGTCGTGAATCCTGTCAGGACTGGGTCATTCCCTTCAATGTAGCATGTTTCCTTCTGGCCCAGGATGAGTCTAGGAATATCATCCAGGAACTAAGACCTGGAATCAGATGCTTCAGGATTCTGCTTGGTACTTTATTTTACTGTGGCTGAGCCAGTACTCAAGTTGCAAAAGAAAATCCTCTAAACTCTTCTTTTTATTTTCCCCAAGTGGAAGAATCCTCTGCCTGAACTGTCTTGCCTGTAGTTGAGGAGGGGTGAAACAGACACTGGCTAGGCCAGTGCTACTGATATCTCACTGAGTCAAGTGTACTCCAAGTCCACAGTCTCAGAGCCAGCACAGCCACAGGTCTTACCCAAAGACTGTAGCCGTCGTGGCCTGACTGCCTTACAAATTTATTCTAGGCCCCAGAGCACATTTTGTTAGCCAGTGATGGGGCTAGTCAGAACTCTCGTTTTGGGGTGGAAGATATCCCTCTGGCCAGGCTGGTCTAAATGCTCCCATCGTGGGTGCTGGCATTACTCTGCCCTGTACTGTGTTCCCCTGAGTTATATGCAAAGTCCCACAGTCATTTCACTCTCCCTCCTCTGGGCACACAGATTCTCTCTCCATTCTGTGAACTGGCACAGCACTGCCAGGGGATAGGAAAGTGATGGAGTATGCAATGCTACCACTGTCTTTTCTGCCCTCTTGAATGTTTCTTTACTTGATATAATGTCAAAACCAGGTACTGTGATCGCTCAGCTGATTTTTGGTTCTTCTGATGTATTTTCCTTGCATGGATGTTTAATTTGGTGTTCGTGTGGAATGATGATTGCTGGAGGTTTGTATTCAACTATCTTTCTCTGCACCAATATGCAATTTATTCTCTTATTGACATTTCTGGCTACTTCAGTTTGATCACTCAAAATGGAAAAGCCTTTTGCCTTTTTTCTTCACTTCATTATTCATATTTAGACATGCCATTTTATTCTCAGTTACATTTTTTTTCCATTTTAACTGAGCTTTTCTATTTTGATCAAGCATTATTACTGTGTATTAGTTTTCTTTTGCTGCATAGAAAATTACCACAAACTTAGTGATTTAAAACAATACACATTCATGATATTACAGTTTCTATGGGTAGGAGTCTGAGAATGGATTAGCTGGGTCCTGTGCTCAGGTTTCTATTAGGAGGAACTCAAGGTGTTGGCCAGTGCTGATGTCTCAGCTGAGGCTCAAGTTCCTCTTCCATGCTCTCATAATTGTTGGCAGAATCTACTTTCTTTTTTTTTTTTTTTTTTTTTTACAGCTCTAGAACCCATAGAGACTACATTTTCAAAGTCAGCAGAACCAGGCCACTCTGACACTACACCTTCTTTTAGTGACTCTTCTGAAACTTCAGGGCCATCCAGGACCAGCTTACTTTTGTTTACCTCAAACTTAACTGATTATTATCCTTATCAAGGAAGTAATATCCGATTATATTCACAAGTTCCACCCACACTCAAGGGAAAGGAATTACATTGGTCTTGTACACCAGGTGACAGGGATTTGGGGAGTCATCTTAGAATTCTGACTAGCACCAACTGTTTCAGGTAATTATCATCCCAGTTGGAAAGGAGCTCATAGATCTCTCCTGCTTGATTCTTAGGAGAGCACCTGCTCAGCTCATCTTGTGTTCCCAGGTAAGAATCAGGAACTGGAAAGCCTAGCTCTCCATTGGGAATCCAGAAATGTATGCACACTTGAGTTTTATAAAGCTTCTTTAATCTAATTTCAACTCTAAATATGATTTAATAAATTTTAACCCTAACTATAAAATAAAACTTTCCTCTTATCTCATCCAGTGACAGGAACATGTTGTGTCTGAACATTACAGAGATAACATCAAACCTAGGATGCTGGACCTGGCTAAGATTTTGATTCTGCACTTATCACTTTTTCTTCGATTTTAGATTTTATATAGAATATTTTATCACCTTGGATTTTAACATAAAATCATGACTTGTTCATTTTTTTAATCTTTTGAGAATCCTCTACTACCCACTATTTTATTCTATTTATTCATCATTCATTCTCTAGTGGCCTTTAAAAGTAAGTCAGATGAGTGTTTTAATGCATCTACAATTTGTTTTTTATGGATTTTGGAGTCATCTTTGGTAATTTTAATATTTATATTAAATATTTGATAATTTTAATATTTATATCTGAAATATATAAGTTTTGATTGCTTTAATTATGTAAATTAAGCATGCAGGTTGGTAACAAGTTTTACTCCATGAAAACCTTTTTTTTTTGCATATTATATCCCAAGGTAATAAAGAGAAATTGCAATTATAGAACACTAGAGTTAATAAATTGATCTGGTTTATTCTACCTTAATTTAATTTTACACACAGCATTATTTGCCTTAGAGAAATTTTATAAATTTATTTTATGTTATTTTTGGACAGAGATCATTGATTGCTTTATAAGAGATGCTTGTTAAGAAACTTATGTAATGTGGTCTACAGGACATTTGCAGTTTTTCACCCTGAGCACAGATATGGGAAAAAATGCCCCAACACACAAGCAAAACAAAATGTAGTCATAGTATTTCCACTTTTAAACTATTACACATTAGTTTACCCATGGTGTTCTCAGACATTTCCCTATGCCATGCTTCAGTTGTATGATTATTTATGACTTAAAGCTCAATTTTCTTCCTAGAGTATTGAGAGCTGAACTCTTAAAAACAATGGACACGCTTGAAGCTCTGTCTCGGGTAGGGGAAGGGGAGAAAGGCAATACACATAACCTAAACATTTGTACCCCTAGAATATGTTGAAATAAAACAAACAAACAAACAAACAAATAATAAGGCAAATTAATTTTGTAATCACGTAGGAAAATTTGTTGGTAACATTGTTTCTTTTTCAGAATATTTGCTACAAAAAAGTGTGGCAAAAACACTACAATAAGGGTTTACTTTTGAAATCTTCCTCAATAAACACTCCTTGGTTCTGGGAAAGGTAACAGTAATCACTATTATTTACTCAGCTGATATAAATTAATTGTATGGGATACTTTACATATATTATATCTAAACCTCATAACAACTTTGAAAACTTGTTATCAATATTTCCATTTTAGAGATAAGGAAACCAGGACACAAATTATTTAATTTGCCTTAGGTTATGGTTCTAGAAAATACTAAAGCCAGGATTCAAACTCATGTCTATTCGACTCCAAGTCCTCACTGCATTGAACTTTTGTCTGTAATTAGCCCTCTGCTTGTAACCATACCATTCCTCCATTGTTGCTAAAAGATAATGCCTATTCTTCCACTTTTCTTGAATATAGTGGCCAGGGAAATACAGAGGGCATTAAGTTAGAGTATTTGCTTGATCAAAGGACAGGATGCCACCAGAATGTTATTACTACCATAGCCTACTCAATTTTCCACCATTGTTCAGTTCCTATTATCAATTTTCCAGCCATCAAATAAAAATATTCCGTCAGCAAGATTTCTTTTTACAGTGTCAAATGTTATTTTCTCTCATCAACTCAGCCTGAAACCAAATATATAGAGAGTAGAAATCTTCCAAACACAGAAACTATTGACTGAAAGGGTTTTCATTTTTTAGCTATAGTTTCTATTAATATTTGGTATTATTTCACTTTTATTTTACAAATTTACTTTGCTTCATCACAAAGCCCACAGGAAAAATTTGGGTAGTAGATAAACTCTTCTGTTATCCAGCATAGCCATAGAGGAATATATTCTGTTTAACTAGATACTCTTACAGCACTTAAAATGGTGCCACATGAGAAATATTATATGTAATGAAATTAAAGTTTAATGATTTCTCAACAAAAATTTCTCAAATAAACTTTATATAAAATATCCTGCCTTTAAACAAATCAACATTAAATCTTGTGATGCAGAGCTGCTTATGTTTACAGCTGTCAAGCTGACAATTATTATAATGCTACATGTTTGTCATTGCCCAAGAGAGACTTAGAAGAATCCACTTTAGATATACTTGTCAGTAATAAGTCTATATTCTTCTTTCTGTCCTTCTCTCTTCTTCACTATTCTGCTTTCCACTCTCAGTTCCTTCTTCATGCCTTTTTTACCCTCTTCTGTCTTTGCAAACTGAAAGGATCATAAAAAGTCTCTTAAGCTTTTGATTGATTGCCTTATTATACTTCAACTCTCTCAATTTGGAAGGTAAAACTTTATCCACTGATGAGGAATTTCAAGCATTAGGAAGAAATATATATTATATATTGATTAAGCCATTTGGCTTGAGAAGCGGGGGTGGTGGAAAGCATGAAGTATGTGGTTCAGGCTAACATCACATCTAGATAGCAAACAGGTTCTGGAGACCAACATGATATAATTCTTTCTTGGTTATTTACAATTGGAGCGGGGAGTACCGTTAACTGTAGAGGGGCTCTCACTGTCTCTGCACTCTCAGCCAATACCTAGCAAGCTATAACAATCAGATATTATCTACATTCAGACATTAACCTAAAGGAAAGGATTTGGAATTTCTGATAATATTTATAAACACAGAATTTGTGATACTGGTAGGGAAGATAAAAGTCCTATGAGCTTTTCAGATTTTCAAGGTAAATATAACTAATGTATCATGAAATTTTTTTTTTTAATCCTGAGAGAAACCAATTTCATGAGGGATATACCTCAATATGTTTGGGATAAACTCTCCCAAAGTATCCATACATACTTAATTTGTTCCAAAAATTATAATAACAGGATTAATAGGATGAGTTTCCTGGATTCTTGAGTCTGATTAATGGACCATCTAATTGTTAAGGGAAAACTGGAAAATGGATGTTTTGCATGACCTCCTGGGTTCTTTGTCTTTTTACCTACATCAAACTCCCCAACTTCTCAGTGGTCAACTATGGAAATCCTTTAACTAAATGCCTTTAAGTGCTAAATTGGAACTCCTGGACATGTGAAGATACACTTGGGTATATTCTAATTACATCATATCACTAGATCTTTACCAGGGATGTGATGTCAGAATCACCTGTTAAGGTTTTTCAAATATCCATGTCTGGGCCCTAACCACAGACCTACTAATCAGGGTGCACATAAACATTTTCTGAATATATTAATATATTCTTTTTCAGCAAAGCAGTCAAAGATATATTGACACCCAATTTCTACTTAACAAAAGAAACAAATATCAAGTTACATAACTTATGAAAAGAGATAGCTCACTTTTTTTGAACCCACTTGACAGTTTTATTTTTTTTCTGAGATAGAAGCATAGTAAGAAGACTATAGGTCTTAGGATACACCCATTCTTAAGTGTATATTAAGTACGTTTTTCAGAATGAACGTCAGTTTGCATTTTCATTAACAAATGTGAGGACTTTGGCAACATCAGGAGACATATCTAAAATATACAATTTCCTACCAGCTACCCTGCTATTGTCCTGGGCCAGTGGTTCCCACAAGTGAAGAAAATTTTGCCCCCAGAGGACATTTGGTGATGTCAGGATACATTTTTGGTTGTCACAACTAAGGCAGAGGGGATACTGGCCTCTAGTGGGTAGAGGCCAGAGATTCTGCTAAATATCTTACAATGCACAGGGCAGATTACCTCTTCAAGACACGCACAACAAGGAATTATCTGCATCAAATGTCAATAATTCCAAGGTTGGCAAACTATATCCTGGGCCAAAGAGCTAGTATTGCTGAACTAAATTATTCCAAGAGCTTCCTTCACTGTCCCCTAGTTTCCTACTTTATTTCTCTTCAGTCTGTATTTTACACACTAGCTAAATTAATGCTGTTAAAATTGTAATGTCATGTTGCTCTCTCATCTGGTATGGCTTTTGATATCATTCAGAGTAAAGGTCAAAGTCCTCACATTGGCCTAAGAGTCTATATGTGATCTGTCTCACATATTTTCTTTCTGACATTGTGTTCTAGTACTCTTGTCTTCACTCTATCTGTAACAATCACATAGGCTACCATCCTATTTCTTGAATGCACGCAGGACAAATTGCCACCACAATATATTTGCTCAGCCTAGAATGCTCTTCTCTCAGGAAAACTCATGGCTCTCCCTCTCACCTCTATGTCTTTACTCAAATATCACCTCCACACAGAATCCTTCTCTGATCACGTTATTTACATTTTCATATATTTCCTGCAACTCCCTGTCTTCTTCGCTACTTTACTTTTTCTATGTTACTTATTACCAACTGATACATTTATGTTTTACCTATTTAGCACATTGTTTGACTCCTTGAGGGCAAGGATCCTTTTTTGTTCAATACTATATCCTCAGCACTTAGAACAGCAGCTAGAACACACCAGTTGTCTAAATAACACTTTTTAACTAACTTATGAATTAGAAAGTTTCTCTCAAACTATCCTTTTCTGTAGCTCTTGTCACTTTCCTGCTCCAGCTCATAATTCCTTATAAACAGGGATTCCTATTTTTCCATCTTGCTCTTTCCAGGGATTTTTCAATATTTTTGTGTTTATTGCTGACTATAACTTTAAGAACTCTCAGTGCTTATCTCCTCCAGGTGTTGGGGTTAGAGAAGAGAGCAAAAAATCCAATCAGTTTTCTATCTTATCCAAAAGTGGAATTGTATTACCTATTTTATATCCCTCAAGTAACTATTATATTATACTATAGATAAAATAAGAGCACAATAAATTTTGAGTAGATGAATAAGTGAATGAATAGATTAATAAAACAAATCAAGGAATGGATGGGAATTGAGGAAATGGAGGCAATTTTCACCTTTGGGGAAGTTTGTCTATAAAGGGAAATATAGTGATTATAAATTATAGAGCTTTCATCTTTCTTTGGTAGATTTCTCAAGCAGTACTACTGAGTTGCAGGAATGCAAAATGTATATAACAGGGCTCATCCAGGTTAGAACTTTGTGAGATGATGTTGATGAAAGACAGAGGGCAAACATGTTTGGAGTTTTGGTAAGAGTGTTATTAAAATTATATTAACTATATAATAATTATATTAACTATAGAATCTAAGTGGTGTATGTAGAAGAGTGAATAAAAAAGAGGTCTGATGGATTGGAATAGAATGAAAGTATCAATAGATTGTGGGCCACAAAGGTGAAGATTTTGTCAGAAAGCAGAGTAATTTGATCAGTGAATATGGGGTTATTAGTTATAGGAAATGACAAAGTCCAGGGTGTGGTTGTGGGAGTGGGTTGCTGAAAGGAAATTGAGAAGAACTCAATGGAGATGAGAAGGTCAAGGAACTGAGAGGCTTGGAGGTCTTTATGAATGATGTCCTATGTAGAGATGAAGGAATGACTATGTGCCATGTTATAAAGTCATTGCTAAAGAAAAATGAGCAGGAGGAGCAATAATAGAATGCATCTCAAAGAAGCAGAATGTGTTTCATTTATTTTGTTTTTGTTTTTTACAAGAAAGTTGAATCCTTTACATCACCAAGTTTGCAAGCTCTGACTGGCAGCAGTTCTAGAACCTTTGGATTTATTCTCTACTCCAGCAAAATTAAGTTTTGTGTTTTTGTTTTTTTTTAATTCTGAAAGACACCATACTCTCTTGTGTCCAGGCCTCTGTCCATACTTTTCCCTAAGCCTGACACACTCTTCAGTGTCCGGTCTATTCTCTCAGGGAAGCTTTTGCTTTCCCTCTCTTAGCAATCACCACATTTCATTGCATATACTTGTTAATTTGTTTGTCTCATCCACTGGACAGTGATCACAATGAGGGGAGAGAACGATGGTTTTTCTGTATTTGTAGCCCCTGCACCTAGCAGAAGGCCTAATGCAAAACAGTTGCTCAAAGATATTTTTTGAATGAATGAGCAAATGAGTGGGTGAGGGAATATGGTAAGGCAAGGGACAGCCATACTGAAAATTATTTATCCAACAACAAACCCTAGCACTTGGCAAGCACCTACCAATATTATAGTGCCTTCCCCCATTGAACTCACAGACGAATGGGGAAGACAGACTCACACATGCCAAGCACAGTACAGTGACATCAGTGTTTTGATGGAGAAAAGCACCAAATACTGTGAACATGCAGAGGGGGAATCAATTCTAGCCAAGGATAAGAAAGAATTGGGGGAAATGCATCTCTCACAGATGAAGATAAGCCAATAAAAAATAAGTCTCATTGAGAAAGACAGATCCTGGGTCTCATGATCAAAATATTTTTCTCTTTTGGCCTAGAAAATGATGGACTTGGAAACCAACCTCTGAAACTCTGCACAAATGTATGATACTGCCCACATAAATTATTGGAAATAATCCAATTGCAGCTCAAGTATCAATTCTTCTGTGAATTCCCCGACACATATGCTCCCTCCCTCCAAGACAGACAGGTGGTACAGAGATTGTTCTCACTTAGCACCTCATAACATCTTTTACTACAGCACTTATCATAGTACTGTAATTATCTGTTTGCCCCACTAGACTTCAAGTGTCTCTAGGGAAGGTAGGTCTGAGGCTTTATTTTAGTTTGTGTCCCTAGGGCCTCACAATTAACATTGTTAATTGATAAATGAATGAAATACCCATCAGTAGAAATTAGTTTAGTTAATCCATCACTATTCATTCCCAGAGATTAAAAAGTGGCCAAGGGGTGAAAGTACACCACTAACAAATTTGTGGTGGGTGGAGGGGTGAAAGTGAAATGGCAATGGAAATCCCATTAACTGGAAAATGGGAGACCTGGTTTCTTACCTCTTTTCTGCCACTTACAAGTGGCATGATTTTGACTGCCTTAGGTCACGTATGGTTGCTCTAATTTCTTCATCTATAAAATGTGGAGGGAGATACTATTAATAAATGATTTCTGAGTTCAACTTCCATCTAACATGCTGAAATTATTTTTCCTAAGGTCAACTTGATATCAAAAGGGGGAAGGATAAAACAGTGTAATATTTGAAGAAAAGTTGCTTACAAATTAAAATGAATATGAATAACTGAATAAATAGATAACTCACTTTAATATAATTAAAATTTACGGATAAATAGTATTGAATGATGAAGAGTTTTAATGTGAATAACTGTTTTAGCTGTACATTGCCAAACCCAGTTTGAAATTAATCCTTGTATGTTTACCTTTATTCATTACGACATATGACAAAGACTCAATGTCTGAGCTATTTGTACAATCAGGTTATTTTCTAGATTTTCTGCTCAATCATGGTTTCACAGGCTCTGCCATGAGGCTCTACTATGAAGAGTGAAGCCATAGTAGACATAGCTCCCAGCATCAGACTTCATTTGGTCTATATATTGGTATTCACGTAGAATTCTGGAGTAACATTTAGATTATATAAATGTATAATATATTCATAAGTTCCCAGCTGGCTTTGAATGTGTTAAGCTGCTATTATTAAAATATCGCCACCTTATTTCCTGTTCTTTATTTTCATTTCACTATAAAAAATAAACTAGCCTACACATAGTTATTATTTCATGAAACCAAGCTCAATTCCAGTGAGTACCATTCTCTTCCATAGGGTCACTAGACTTGTAAAATATAATTATTTTATACTTATATAACACATCCCTATATAATATTAGTAAAAAATATATTTCACATAAGGTAAGAAAGGAAGAAATGCAGGTAAGAAGAAGGAGGAAGGGAGAAATACTTCTCACTACCACCAAAATTGTTCATAACAATTCCAATATTGAAAAATAGAGGAGGGAATTTGTGGGATACTAAAAGAGATCAATATAGTTAGGGTTGCCTATGTGGTCACATAATGCAGGCATAAAATTGTGAGTAACAGATAATGACCTCAGGAATTCAAAGCCCTACTCTCCCTGAAATATCCAAAGTCTCCTCTTCCACTTGCTAGAGTGTCCGGGAAATTGGCCTATTCGTACAGTACTTCTGCAGTGGATACTGGTTCAGAAATTTTGTAAATCAACATTTTAGGATTTATGAAAAGCTATTGAAATGCACAGGTCATTCTATCCAAAATTTTAATTGTATAAACCTAACCAAAGGAGATAGTCCAAACCGTTGAAAACATAATTTGTAGAAAAATGTTCTTTGAAATTATATTGGTTAAAAATTAGGAGAGACTTAATTTTATCAATATCTGATAAGTGACAAAGTTAATAGTATCATTACATTCACTGAATATAATATTAAATAGCACTTAAAATGATTTCTTTGCTTTTTGATTTATGTAGTCAATTATACTCCACATCTTTCAAAAACAAACTTGAATTGGTTTACATAAATATAGAAAATATAATAATATAGAAATACTCCTTTAAAATTAACTATGAAGACCATATGGTAATTATATAATTTTAAGTGGAAAGTGATATAAAGTTACATATGCAATATAACTACATTTCTAACGAGAAGAAACTGAGAAGAAAATATTAATAGTTATTGTCTTGAAATGGAGAGATTATTAATGAATTCCCTCCTATTAGTTACAAGCAGATATATAGGAGGTCTATTTGGTTCAGGGTTCTGCAAATTATACAAGAAGCATTAAGCCAGCATCTGGTGAATACTTTAGGGAGCTGTCAATCAAAGTGGAAGGTGAAGAGGGAGCAGGTACCTCCCATGGCGAGAGAAGGAAGAGAGCAAGGAGATAGTGCCAGGCTCCTTTAAACAACCAGCTCTCTTGTGAACTAATTAAGCAAAAGTTCACTCATAGTCATGGGAAGACACCAAGCCCAAAGGGATCTGCCCCCATGACCCAAACACCTCCCACCAGGCTCCACCTCCAACACTGAACATCAAATTTCAACATGAAATTTGGAGGGGCCAAACATCTAAACCATATCACCCATTGAAGAGTAATTTTCAATTCTCCCTGCTCCCAGCCCCTGGCAATGAACTTTCTACTCTTCATATCTATGATTTTGCCTATTTTGGATGCCTCACATTTGTGGAATCATGCAATATTTGTCCTTCTATGACTGACATATTTCATTTAGCATAATGGCCTCCAGGTTCATCCATGTTGTCACATATGTCAGGATTTCCTTCTTTTTAAGGTTGAATAATATTCCATTCTATGTATATATGATATTTTCTTTATCCATTCATCCACTGATAGACATTTTGTTTGTTTCTACCTCTTCGCTGCTGTAAATAATATTGCAGTTGAACATGAGAGTACAAATATCTCTTTTAGATTCTATTTTTTGACTCCTTTGGATCAATACTCAGAAGGAGGATTACTGGATCTTACAGTAGTTACATTTTTAATTTTTTGAAGAAACTCCATACTTTTTTTCCATAGCAGATGAATTATTTCACATTCTCACCAATAGTTCATAAGGGTTCCAATTTCTCCACATCTTCACCAACATTTGTTATTTTCTGTTTCTATGATAATGGCCATATCAACAGGTGTGAGATGATATCTTAGTGTTGTTTTGATTTTAACTTCCCTGATGATTAATGATGTTGAGCATTTTTTCATCTACCCATTGGACATTTGTATGTCTTCTTTGGAGAAATGTCTATTGCCCATTTTTAATTGGGTAATTTGTTTATGTTTGTTTTTGCTATTAACTTATAGGAATCTCTTACATATTTTGGATATTAACTCCTTGTTAGATTTATAATTTGAAATATTTTCTCTGATTCTGTAAGTCTTCTCTTCCTGTGTTGATTGCCTTCCTTTGCCATGCAGAGTTTTTTAGTCTCACGTGTCTATTTTCGCTCTTTTTACCTGTGCTTTTGTTGTAATATCAAAAATCATTGCCAAGACCAATGTTATAAAGTTGTCACTTGTGTTTTCTTCTAGAAGTTTTAGAATTCCAGATCTTATGTTTGTGTCTTTAATCCATTTTGAATTGACTTTTATGTATTATGTATAATAAAGGTCCAGTTTCTTTTTCATTTGCATATGGATATCCTATTTTCAATACTATTTGATAAAGAAACTATTATTTCCCTATGGTGTAGTTTTGGAAACTTTGTCAAAGATTGTTTCGCTTTATATGTGAGAATTCAATTCCAGGCTCTCTATTTTGTTACATTGGTCTATATTTCTGTCTTCATAATAATAGCACACTGTTTTGATTACTACAGTTTTGTGAAATATTTTGAAATCAGAAAGTGTGGTGATTACAGTTTTGTTCTTCCTAAGATTACTTTGATTATTCTGGCTCCTTTGTGGTTCCATATGAATTTTAGGGTTTTTTAAATCTATTTCTTCAAAAATGCAATTGGGATTTTGACAGGGATTGCACTGAATCAGTAGATCAATTTTTGTATTATGGACATTTTAATATTATGTTGCAATGCCAATGATGAATCCCACTTGGTAATGGTGTATGGTCCTTCTAATGTGCTGTTTAAGTCAGTTTGCTGGTGTTTTATGGAGGATGTTTGTATCTATATTTTCAATGATATTGCTGCATAGTTTTTTGTTCTTGTAATGTTTTTGTCTGGCTTTGGTATTAGGATAATACTGGCCACATAAAATGTGAAAATGTTTCCTCCTCTTCAATTTGTTTGGCTGAGTTTGAGAAAGAATGGCATTACTTCCTTTTAAACTTTTCAGAATTCTGCAATGGATGCCATCTTGTCTTGGGCTTTTTTTAAATGAGATGTTTTTAGTTAGTGATTTAATGCCCTCACTAGTTATAGGTATATTTGCAATTTCTATTTATTCATAATTCAGTCTTAGTAGGTTGTATAGCTCTAGAATGTATGCATTTCTTCTAAGTTATCCAATTCATTAACATATTGTACATAGTACTTTTAAGTCTTTTTATTTCTATAGTATCAGTTGTAATATCTCCTCTTACAAGTCTGATTTTATTTATTTGAGATCACATTTTTTCTTAGTTATTATAGCTAAAGTTTGTCAGTTTTATTTATCTTTCCAAGATACCAAATCTTGGTTTTGTTTAACTTTTCTATTGTATTCCTAATTTCTATATCATTTATTTCTGTTTCGAACTTTGTTATTTCCTCTCTACTATGAACTTTTGGTTGAATTTGTTTTTCTTTTTCTAGTTCCTTGAGGTGTAAATTTAGGTTGTTTATTTCAGATCTTTCTTCTTTATTAATGTTTGTATTTATGACTATTAAATCCCTCTTAGAACTGTTATTGCTGCACCCCATAAGTTTTGGAATATTGCATTTTTATTTCTTCTTGACCCATTGGTTATTCAAAATTATGTTCCTTAAATTTTACATGTTGGTGAATTTTTCAGTTTTTTCACTGCTACTGATTTCTAGTTTCATTCCATTGTTTTTGGGAAACATAATTGATATTATTTCAAACTTCTTAATTTTGTTAAACATTTTTTTTTGTGATCTAACATGTGATCTATCATGGATAATGTCCCATGTGCACTTGACAAGAATGTTTATTCTTCTGCTTTTGGGTGAAATGTTCTGTATATGTGCAATGATTTGAATGCATTTTCCAAAAAAAACATCTGTTGAAAACTAAATCCTCAATGCAAACAGCACTGGGAGGTGTGGCCTAAAGGTAGGTGTTTAGTTCATGAGGACAACAAGCTCTTGAATGCATTAATTCTGATTATAAAAGGACTTGACACTGTGACTTCAGTTTTTTTTCTATTTCTCTCCATGTCATGTCTTCAACCTTGTTATAATACAACACGAAAGCCCTTACCAGGCCTCAGAACTGTAAGAAAGAAATCTGTTTATAAATTAATTACCCAGCTTGTAGTATTCGGTTATAGCAACACAAAACAGATTAGGACAATATATCTGTTATTAATACATCCATTTGGTCTATAGTTTTCTTCAATTTCTGTGTTTCCTTTTTACTTTACTGTCTGGATGTTCTATCCATTATTAAAGTAGTATGTTGAAATACCCTACTATAAATGTGTTGCTGTCTCTTTTTTCCTCTAGTTCTGTCAATGTTTACTTCATAATTTGGGGGGATCTGATGTTAGTAGTATGTATACCTAATAATTGTTATATCTTCCTGTAAGTTGATCATTTTATCATCATATAATATCCTTCTTTTCCTTTTATGTCAGTTTTTGAATTGAAGTCTACTTTGTCCAATATAATTATGGCAACCATTGATAACTTTGGTTACCCTTTGCATAGAATGTCTTTCTCTGTCTTTTAACTTTCATCTTGTGTATGTCCTTAAATCTAATATAAGTCTCTTGTACACAGTAGTTACATATTGCTTTTCTGTTAATCCATTCAACTACTCTATGTCTATTTATTGGAAAGTTTAATTAATTTACAATTAATTACTGATAAAAACTTATGATATTTTGTTAATTTATTTTTGTCTGTTGTACAGATTTGTCCCCTGTTGTCTCATTATTTTTCTTTGTATTTTGTTAATTTTTGCAGTGACATATTTTGAGTATTTTCTCACTTTCTTTTGTGTACCCTCTATAGGTGTTTTTGTTGTGGTTTCCATAGAGCTTACAATAAACATGTTCTAGTGATAGAAATCTATTTTAAATTGATAATAATTTCAATCTCAAAAAAAGGTACACTTTTACTTCTCTACCCCCACGCATCAATTGTTATGGTTGTCACAAATTACATCTTTTTAATTGTGTATTCATTAATGTATTTAATAGATATAGTTTTTTTTTCTTTTCTCCAAATGAAATTTTATTTTTACCAGAATCATACATACATTTATGTAGTTAAAAACTAATCTTCAGCAAAGCAGACAAAATCATACACTGGGGAAAGGACACACTATTCAATAAATGGTTCTGGGAGAACTGGACAGCCACATGCAGAAGAATGAAACTAGATCCCTACCTCTCATCATACATAAAAATTAAGATCAATTACAGACTCAAATGTAAGACATGAAACCATAAAAATCCTAAAAGAAAACCTGGGAAAAACTCTTCTGGACATTGTCCTAGGCAAAGAACCCATGAGTAAGACCCCAAAAGCAAATGCAACAAAAACCAAAAATAGACAAATAGGACCCCACCAAACCAAAAAGCTTCTGCACAGCAAAAGAAATAATGAAAAGAGTTAATAGACAATCCACAGAATGACAGAAAATACTCACAAGCTATGTATCCAACAAAGGACATTATCCAGAATCTACAAAGATCAAACAACTGAGCAAGATAAAACAATCTAATTAAAAAGTGGGCAAATGACATAAACAGGCATTTTTCAAAAGATATACAAATGGCCAAAAAACATGAAAAAAATGCCCAACATCACCAATCATCATAGAAATGCAAATCAAAACCATAATGAGATATCATCTTACTCCAATTAGAACGTCCATTATGAAAAAGTCGAAAAACAGTAGATGTTGGCACAGATGCAATGAAAGGGGAATGCTTACACATTGTTAGTGGGAATGCAAATTCGTGTACCCCCCATGGAGATTTCTCAGAGAACTAAGAGTAGATAGATCTTCCATTTGATCCAGCAATCTCACTACAGGGTATCTACCCAGGGGAAAAGAAATCATTTGATTTTTATATCAGAATGAATAGTAATATATGTACCACTCTTACAGTATTATAGTATTCTATATTTGTCTATACATTTATGTTTATCAGTTTACTTTATACTTTAATATACTTTGATGTTGCTGTCAAGAGTCCTTTCACTACAACTTAAAGAACTTTCTTTAGCTTTTTTTTAAAGGCAGATCTAGTGGTGATGAATTCTCTCAGATTTTGTTGATCTGGTACATTATTTCTCTTGCATTTTTAAGGACAGTTTTGCTTGATATAGTATTCTTGCTTTGAAAGCATTTTTCTTCTCTCAAGAATTTAAATGTATCACACATTCCCTTTTTTTGCACATGTTTTCTGCTGAGAAATCCACTATAGTCTTATAGGGACTCATTTTATGTGATGAGTCACTTTTCTCTTGCTTTTTAAAAATTCTCTCTTTATCTTTTGGCAATTTGATAATGTTTCTTGGTTTTAAGCTCTTGGCATTTATTCTAGTTGAGGTCCATTGGGCTTCCTGAAAATTGTTGTTCATTTTCTTAGTCATATTTGGGAGGTTTTCAGCAATTATATCTTCAAATAAGCTTAATGCCACATTGTCCCTCCTTCTGAGACATCCATAGCATGTAATTGGTTAGATTTATGATATCCCATAAATTCACTACTCTTTCTTCACTCTGTTTCATTTCTTTTTCTTTTTGGTCATTGGGCTGGATGTTTTCAAATGACTTGTCTTTGACTTTACTGATTCTTTTTCATTTTTTTTATTTCAAATTGTTAAGAGGATACAAATGTTTTTGTTACATGGAAACTTTGTAACAAACTCTCCTCTGTTTGTGGTTTCCAATGACCTTTAAATCTCTTTGTGTCCATTTATGCTCATAATTTAGCTCCTAATTATTACACAGTTTCTGTGGTGTTTTGTTTTTTTACCTCATTCTTGAGATACTTCATTTAGCATAATCATCTCCAGTTCTATCCAACATGCTGCAAAAGATATTACTTCATACCCTTTATATCTGAGTAGTACTTCATGGTGCATGTGTGTGTGTGTGTGTGTATGTGTGTGTGTCACATTTTTTTAAATCCACTCATGCACCGATAGGCATTTAGGTTGATTCCACATCCTTGCCATTGGGAAGCATGATGTGATAACCATTTGAGTGCAGGTGCCTTTTTGATAAAATGACTTCTTTTCCTTTGGGTAGAAAATCAGTAGGGGGTTTGCTGGATCGAATGATAAGTCTGTATTTCTTTCTTTGAGGAATCTCCATACTATTTTCTATAGACAATGTACTAATTTGGAGTCACATCAACAGTATATACACATTCCTCAATGTGGCTTTAATTTGCATTCTACTGATTATTAGTGATGTTGAACACTTTTCATGTTTGGAAATTTGTCTATCTTCTTTTGAAAATTTTTGATCGTGTCTTTTTTCTACTTTTTAAGGGGGTTATTTCTTTCTTCTCTTGCTCATTTGTTTGAGTTTTTTGTAGATTCTGAATAGTAGCCCTTTATCAGATATACAGTTTGCAAATATTTTCTCCCATTCTGTAGGTTTTATATTTACTCTGTTGATTATTTTATTTGCTGAGAAGAAGCTTTTTAATTTAAGTAAGTCCCATTTACTTATTCTATTGGTATTTTGCCTTTGTGTTCTTACTCATAAATTCTTTGCCTAGACTGATATTTAGAAGAGTTTTTCATACATTTTCTTCTAGAATTTTTAGAATTCCGTGCCTTATAATTAAGTCTTTTAACCATCTTGAATTAATTTTTGCATATGGTGAGCAATAGATTCTTGTTGTATTTTTCTGTAAGTGACTATCCTGTTATTCCAGCACCATTTATTGAATAGGACTTCCTTTACCAAATGTATGTTGCTTTCTGCTTCGTTGAGGACCATTTGGTTGTAGTGAAATGGTTTTATTTCTGGGTTCTCTATTTTTGTTTCAGTGGTCTAGGTTTCTACTTTTATAACAGTGACATGCTGTTTTGGTTATTATAGCCTTGCAGTATAATCTGAAGTTAGGTAACATGTTTGCTCAAGATTTTTCCTTTTAGTTTGGATTGCTTTGGCTATTTGGGTTTTGTTTAGTTTCAAATGAAGCATATAATTATTTTTCTAGATCTGTGGAATACAATGATGATATTTTTATGGGGATTGCATAGAATTTTTAAATTATTTGGGCGGTATGTACATGTTAATAATGTTGATTCTACCAATCCATGAGAATGGAATGTTGGATAATTGGGGTATCCATCACCTCAGCCATTTATAATTTCTCTGAGTTAGGAACATTTCAATTCCACTCCTTAAGTTTTTTTAAGGAATACACTAAATTATCATTGATTATATTCACTTTGTTGTGCTACCAAATATTGTTCATTTCCATTTAACTATCTAGCTATATTTTTCTAACTATTAATCATCCTCATTTCATCCTCCCTCCTATTTACCTTTTCCAAGCTCTGGTAACCAGCATTCTACTCTCTGTATCCATAAGATTGTTTTAGTATTTGGCTCCCACATATGAGTGAGAACATGCAAGAGTTGACTTTCTGTATTTGGCTTATTTCACTTAACATAATGCTTTCCAGTTCCATCCATGTTGATGCAAATGACTGGACTTCATTTTTTATGGCTATGTAATATTCCACTGTGTATATACACCACAATTTCTTTATCCATTCATCCATTTATGAGCACTTCAGTTAATTACAGATCTTGGCTATTGTGAATAGTGCTGTAATATACATGGTAGTGCAGATATCTTTTTGATATACTGAATTCCCTTCTTTTGTATCATTACCTAGCAGTGGGATTTCTAGGTCATATGTTATTTCTATTTTTAATTTTTGAGGAACATCCATGCTTTTCTCCATAGTGGTTGTACTAACTTACATTCCCATTAACAGTGTCTTGGGTTTGTCTTAGCTCTTGACTTCACCAGCACTTGTCATTGCCTGTCTTTTTGATAAAAAAGCTATCTTGCCTGGGGTGAGATGATATCTCATTGTAGTTTTGATAATGTATTTCTCTGATGACTATTAATGTTGAAAAATTTTACATATACTTGTTGGCCATTTGTATGTTTTCTTTTGTGAAATATCTATTAAGATATTAATACTTTGTCCATTTTTAAATCAGATCATTTTATTTTTTTCCCATGGAGTTGTTGAAGTCCCTTGTATATTTTACTTACAAATCCTTTGTCAAGTGGGTAGTTTGCAAATGTTTTCTCCACTTCTGTTGGTTGTCTCTTCACTCTGTTGATTGTTTCTTTTGTTGTGCAGAAGTTTTTGGGTTTGATGTGATCTCAATTGTCCAATCCTGCTTTGGTTGCCTGTGCTTTAGGGGTATTGCTCAAGAAGTCTTTGCCCAGACCCATGTCCTAAAGCATTTCCCCAATGTACCAATGTTTAGTCATTGTATAATTTCAGGTCTTACATTTAAGTCTTTAGTCCATTTTGTTTTGATTTTTGTGTATGGTGAGAGATAAAAGTCTACTTTCATTCTTCTGCATGTGGATATCCAGTTTTCCCAGAACCATTTATTGAAGAGACTGTTCTTTTCCCAATGTACGTTCTTGGCAACTTTGTCAATGATGAGTTTGCTAGAGTTGTGTGGATTTATTTCTGGGTTCTCTATTCTGTTCCATTGGTTGATGTGTCTGATTTTATGCCAGTACCATGCTTTTTTTGTTACTACAGCTCTGTAGTATAATCTGAAATCAGGTAATGTGATTCCTCTACTTTTGTTCTTTTTCTAGAGGATGGCTTTTGCTATTTGGGGTCTTTTGTGGTTCCATATAAATTTTAGGATTTTTTTTTTCTGTGAAGAGTATCATTGGTATTTTGGTAGGGATCGCATTGAATCTTTAATTTGCTTTGGGTAATATGGACATTTTAACAATATTGATTCATACAATTCATAAGCATGGAATGTCTTTACATTTTGTGCATCTTCCTCATTTTATTTCATCAGTGTTTCACAATTTTCATTGTAGAAATATGTTACTTCTTTTCTTAGGTGTAATCCTAGATATTTTATGTTATTTGTAGCTATTGTAAATGAGATTACTTTCTTAGTTTCTTTTTCATATTGTTTGCTATTGGCTTATAGAAATGCTACTGATTTTTGTATGTTGATTTTGAATCTTGCAACTTTACTGCATTTGTTTATTAGTTCTTACTACGATCAAATCCGAAATCTATTATAATTTTTCCTCATTCATTTTTATTTTTTTCTTCCTATCTCAAGGGAAGAAAATTGGCCTCTTATTATGAGGCTAAACATTGCATGTCCTGCTTTAAAAACCTAACGTACATTGAGTTTTATCATTGCCCATTCATTGTTGAAGATCAGCTTCATTGTGGAAAGTTAGAGAAACACAGTATATAGAAAAAATAAATCCTGGTAACAAAACTACCATTTGGAGATAATCATTACTCTCATTTTGGTTTAAATATTTCTATAGGTTTTATTTTTTATTTCAGAAATATTACAAAGATATATAAGTTTTGGTTGCATAATTTGCTTTTGTATAGTTTGAGTTAAACTTATAAGTGTGCCCTTCACTCAGATAGTGTGCCTTGTACCTGTTAGGTGTGAATTTGCCCATTCCCTCCTCCCCCTCCCATCTACTTGATTTCCATTGAGTTTTACTTCCATATATGCACATAAGTGTTGATCGATTCATTCCAATTTAGTATTGAGTATAGGTGGTGTTTGTTTTTCAATTCTTGTGACACTTCACTTAGAAGAATGGTCTCCAGTTCCATCCAGGTTGTTACAGAAGATACTAGATTAATTTTTTTATGGATGAGTAGTACTCGATGGTAGACAAATACCATATTTTATTAATCTACTCATGCACTGATGGATGCTCGAGTTGTTTCCACATCTGTGCAATTATGAATTGTGCTGTTATAAACATTCAAATGCAAGGGTCTTTTAATAAAATGTCTTTTTTTTTTCTTTTTGGTAAATACCTACTGGTAGGATTCCTGGATCAAATGGTAGGACTACTTTTAGTTATTTGAGGTATAAGTTTTATTTAAGCACATATATGCATTTGAAAAGTTAGACAATTTGGATCCAGTTTTTGAGAAAATTTTATACATTAATATTAGTATCTTACACTTTACAAAACATTATAGGTTTTGAAAAATCCCAGTGACATGAAATATTTTGAAAAAATTTTTTGAACACATAAATAATATGCTATCTTATGAATTCAACATAATTTATTCACTTTTTAAATATTTAACATTTTGATTAGGTCCAGTCCTTCACTGTTAGAGATATTATTGCACAGAAATATATTTACACTCAGCCTAAAATATCCTTGTGTTCTGTAACCATGTATTCAAACAACTGTGGATCAAAAATATTGAAAAAACAAAAATAACAATACAACAGTAAAAAATAATACTAATAAATACAGTATAACAACTATTTGCAAAGCATTTACATTATAATTAATCTAGAAGTGATATGATATTTGTGGGAGGATGTGTGTAGGTTATATGCCAATACTATGCCATTTTATGTAAGGGACTTGAGGATGTGCAGGTTTTAGAATCTGTGGGGGTCTTGGAACCAATTTCCTACAGATTCCAAGGGACAACTGAATGTAAATTCTTACATCTCTAGTTATGTCCTTAGGTTAAATTACTAAAAGCTTAATTGTAATTTTTAAGATATGAATTATATTTTCAAAAAAATATTACATATGACCACATTTTTCCATACAGGGTATCCCAAAAGTTGCCACACGTAGGCAGAATGGGAAATTGTAGCTAAATATACCATTCTTAACAAAATATTCATTACAAAACTTTACAAAATTTTTTCTTTTAGATATGATTAGCCAAGCAAAGAAGTAAATACAACCATCATAATTTCCAAGGACCTCAGTTTCCCACTGTCAGAGCCTGAAAAATCATCAAAGCAGAAAATAAACAATGAAACAATGGACTTAAACTAAACTGTAATCCAGTGGACCTAACAGACACTTACATAACATTCTATGCAAAAATTACAGAATACACATTCTTCTCAGCAGCATATGGGACATTCTCAAAGATAGTTCATATCTTAGGCCATTAGACATGTCTCAACAAATTCAAAAATATCCAAAACATACCATGTACCTTTTCAGAACTCAGTGGAATAAAACTAGAACTTAATCACAAGAGAAACACTCAAACCTACACAAAGTCATGGAAATTAAACAACTTGCTGCTGAATGATTATTGGGTCAAGAATGAAATTAGGATAAAAATCAAAAAAGTCTTTGAAGTAAATAACAAAGAGGACACAGCTATCAAAATCTATGGGACACAGCAAAAGCAATCCTCAAGGGAAAATTGATAACCTTAAATGGCTACATGAAAAAGACAAAAAGATCACAAATTAGGAGCTTAATGCGATGCCTCAAGGAACTAGAAAGGGAAGAACAAACTAAACCCAAAGAAAGCAGAAGAAAAGAAATAACAAAGAACAAAGCAGAACTAAATGAATTGGAAGACAAACAAACAAACAAAAAACAATAGAAAGGATTAATGAAACAAAAAGTTGGTTGTTTGAAAAGATAAAATCAACAGACGTTTTGCTAGATTAACCAAGAACAGAAGAGAACAGTCCCAAATAAGCTCAAACAGAAATGAAGACAGTGACATTTCAACTCATACCACAGAAATACAAAACATCATCATGAATATTACATACATTTCTACCCTCATAAACTAGAGAACATAGGCGAAATGTACAAGTTCCTGGAAACTCACAACCTCCCAAGACTCAAAAGGAAGAAATAGAACTCCTGAGCAAACCAATAATGAACAGTGAGATAGAAACAGTAAAAATTAAAAAAAAAAAAAACACACCTCACAACAAAACAAAACCCTGGGTCAGATTGATTCACAGCTGAATTCTGTCAGACCTACAAAGAAGACCTAGTACCCCTAAAACAAAAATTTTCCATACTATTCAGAATTGGAGAATCCTCCCCAACTCATTCTATGAAGCCAATATCACCCTGATACCAAAGCCAGGAAAGGGCACAACAATAAATAAATAAATAAATAAATAAATAAATAAATAAAACAGATCAATATCCTTTATGACTGTTAATAGATGAAAAATTTCTCAAGAACATACTAGCAAGCCAAATTCAACAGAAAATCCAGAAATAACACATCAGGGCAAATTGGTCTTCATCCCAGGGATGCAAGATGGTTCAACACACATAAAATAATAAATGTGATTCACCACATAAATAAAACCAAAACAATACCATATGATCGTCTCAATAGATGCAGAAAAAACACTTGACAAAATGCAGCACCCTTTCATGATAAAAACCCTTAACAAACTAGGCATGACAGAAACATACTTCAAAATGATAAAAGCCACATATGACAAATCCATAGTCAACGTCATACTAAATGGGGAAGAGCTGATACTATTCTCCCTAAGAACAGTACAATATATCAGACATATAGTGAGTATAGTTGGGGCCTAAATGATGATGTTATTATTCCTTCATTGTTTCTTTTTATATTGTAGTAATATATATATATATCATAAAATGTCCCATTTTAACTCTTTTTAAGTGTACACTTCTGTGGTTTTTAAGTATATTCACATTGTTTTGCAGCCATCACCATCATCCATCTCCAGAAATTTTTCATCTTCTCCAATTGAAACTCTGTACCAATTAAACGCTAACTCCCTTTTTCTCATTCCCTCAGCCCCTAGCAATCTTCATACAACTTTCTATGTCTGAATTTGACTACTCTAGGTACCTCATGTAAGTGGAATCTTAAAATATTTGTCCTTTCGTGACTGGTTTATTTAACTGGGCATAATGTCCTCAAGCTTCATACATGTCATATCATGTGTCATAATTTCCATTCTTTCTAGTAATGAATAATATGCCATTATAATTGGCTATTGTAAATAATGTTGCCATGAGGATGGCTATATAAATATATCTTTGAGATTATGTTTTAAATCCTTTCGGGTATATACCCAGAAGTTAAACTGCTGGATGGTATGGTGATTATGTTTTTAAATTATCGTGGAACAGCCATGCCATTTTCCACAGCTGCTGCTCCATTTTACATTCCCAACAAAAATACAAAAAGGAATCAAATTTCTCCATATCCCAATCAACACTTTTTCTTTTCTGTTTTTTTTAAATATATAATAAATATCCTAATGGATGTGAAGTGGTATCCCATTGTGGTTTAGGTTTACATTTACTTAATTATTAGTGATGTTGAGCATCTTTTAATTTGCTTATTGGCCACTCATATATCTTCTTGGGGGAAATGCCTATTCAAGTCCTTTGCTCATTTTTTAAATATGGTTGTTTGTTTTAGTGGTGGGAGTTCTTTATATGTTTTGAATATTAATCCTTTATCAGACATAGAATTTTAAAATATTTTCTTTTATTCCATGGATTGCCTTTTACTCTGTTGATAGTGTCCTCTAATGCACAAAGGTTTTTAATTTTGTTGAAGACCAATTTGTCTGTTCTTCTCTTGTTGTCCATGCATTTGGTGCCATATTGAGAAAATTGTTGCTATATCCAATGTCGTGAATATTTCCCCTATTTTTTCTCCAAGAGTTTTATAGTTTTAGCATGAACATTTAAGTGTTTGATCCATTTTGAGTTAGTCTTTTTATGTGGTACCTTATAAGGTAAGGATCCAACTTCATATTTTGCATGTAGGTATCTAGTTTTTGCAGCATCATTTATTGAATCATAATTAAGTTTCTTGAGTGCAAGAATTTATTTCCTGCTTCAAGGATTTTGTACTTACTGTCTCTCCCACTAGAAATACTCTGACTCCAGATATTCATAAGATTGGTTCTATTTTATTATAAAGGTTGAATTCAAATGTTACATCCTCAGGTAAGTCTCCCATGCTCAGAAAGCCCCTCTGTCATCACCCAAGCATATCTCTATCATATTACTTTATTTTAGTTCTCTCATAGAATACTTTACCATCAAAATTGCTTACTGGTTGTTAGGGGCAGGATTTAGGAAGAAATAGAGAGATGTAGGTCAAAGGGTATAAAGTTGCTGTTGCAGATATGTAGGATGAATAAATCTAGTGATCTAAGGTATAATATGAGGACTATAGTTATAATACTGTATTGAATTCTGGAAATTTGCTAAGAGAATAGATTTTAGGTTCTCTTACCACATTAAAAAAAAGATAACTATGGCTATTCAGGGATTTTTTGAGGGATTACATATAAATTTTAGGATAGATTTTTTCTATTTCTATGAAGAATGCCATGAGAATTTTGATAGGGATTATATTAAATCTGTGTATTGTTTGGGGTAATATGGACATTTTAACAATATTAATTCTTCCTATCCATGTACACAAGGTATCTTTCCATCTATTTGTGCATTGTTCAATACCTTTCATTAATGTTTTTATACATTTCCATATACAAATCTTACACATCATTGGTTAAATTTATTCCTAGATATTTTTATGTTGTTTTAAATGGGATTATTTTCTTGATTTATTTTTCAGCTAGGTCGTTATTGGCATATAGAAATGCTACTAATTTTTGTATATTGTTATGTATTCTGCAATTTTACTAAATTAATTTATTAGTACAACAGTTTATTTTCTGGAGTCTTTTAAGTTTTACACATATAAGATCATGTTATCTACCATGTGCTCTAGCAATCCCTTTTCTGAGTAGATATCTGAAGAAAATGACATCACTACCTCATAAAGATATCTGCACTCCCATGTTCATTGCTACATTATTTACAATAAGCAAGATGTGGAAACAATCTCGGTGTCCATCAACGGACGAATGGTTAAAAAAACCATGACTATATATATCTCTATAATACATAATATCCCATGCACATTTATATATATATATATATATATATATATTATTCAGCCTTACAAAAAGAGATCTTGCCATTTGCTACAACATGGATGGACCTGGAGAACATTATGTTTAATGAAATAAGCCAGACACAGAAAAACAAATATTGCATGATCTCACTTATACACTATATATTAATAGAATATTTTTAAACGGACACAAGTACGCAAAGGTAGAGAATGAAACAGTGGTTACCATGAGTGAGTGGGGGAAGAGGAAATGGGAAGTTGTAAGTTAAAGAATACAAAATAGCAGATATGTAGAATGAACAAATATAGAGATCTAATGTACAATATGAAGACTAAGGTTAATAAAATTATACTGTATCAGTGATTTTCGTTAAGTAAATTTTAGCTGCTCTGGTCACAAAAAATGTGATTATGTGAGATAATAGATATGTTAATCTGTTTCATTATAATAATCATTGTATTATCTATATGTATCTATATATGTCCATGTATTTTTATGTATCCTATAACATAGTGTACACAGCAAAATTTATTTTTTTTGAAGAAAGAGTAACTATGTGAGATGATATTAATTTGCTTGATTATAGCAACCATTTCACTATGTATAAAAAAATCATGTTGTACACCATAAATATATACAATAAAATGTTTTTATTGATTTATTCAGGTTTTTGTATCCTCCTCCACCCACTCCAATTCCTGTTTCCATAGAATGTAAGTTCTATGAGATCAAGAACTCTGTCTGTTTAGTTCATCATTAGCTAGTGGTAATGAATAAGAGGTTGGCACACAAGAGATCAATAAGTATTTTTTAAATTCTCAGTGAATTGTCATTGTCAGTAATAACCTGGTGATATAGCACCTCTTGTATTATCCTGGATAGAACTAAGTGAAGTATCCCAAGAATGGAAAAATAAGCACCACATGTACTCACCATCATATTGGTTTTAACTGATCAGTGCTTAAGTCCACATATAGTAATAACATTCATCGGATGTCGGGCAGATGGGAGGAGGGTGGAGTGGATGGGTATATACACTCCTAATGGGTGTGGTGCGCACGATCTGAGGGATGGACACACTTGAAACTCTGATTCAGGTGGGGCAAGGGCAATATACGTAACCTAAACATTTGTATCCCCATAAGACGCTGAAATAAAAAAGAAAAAAAATAAGCTATAAAATGGTTTTCTGCTTTAACATTTGTTCTATGTTGAAAACCAAATGAATCAACATTGCATTCAGATTCACAATATTATTCAAAATGTGCATCCATATTTTTTCTTTATGGAGTAGAAAACAAGACAAAACTATTTTATCATCAAAACAAAATCCAAGGCAAAAAATTATAATACAAAGGAAAGTGGTTACTATTCCCTTTACAGTGTGTCTCTTTTCTTTTGTCACATTACTTTTGAAGAAAATATTATATGTTGTAAAGTTTAATGGGACAGCAAAATGACTTGAATACAAATTGTTCTGCATTACTTAGAAAATACATCATTTGGTGATGTAGCTTCCCTGAAAGATGTTTTGGAAAGTGTTTTTGTATATTTACTGGAAATACTAATTTAAATTTGACCATATTTCTCAACAGGGTGCAGATATGATTTTCAGCCAGAATGGTTATCAAAGTATATTGTTTCAGGCTATTTATTCAAGAAGAGAGAATAGAGGACAATTCTCCAATGGGATTGAAAAAGTTGCATAATGATGTCATAAAACATTAACTTAACAGTAGGGAGTAGCACTTATGAACCACTAGAAGTTCTGTTCTCTTGGGTTTAATTTCTTTACAACTATAATAAATTCAATAGATACATAATTTCTTTATTGAGTCAGAAATTGTATTTGTTTTCCAAAACTAGCAATCTTCTACTAACACAGGCAAGCATTCACACAGACCACACATACACAAAATACCTGTGTGTACCTGGCACATTTTTAAATTAAAATGCCCCTTGGGCATTTTCCTCTTAGATCTTTATTTAGGGATTATGGTTTAATTTAATGTTCCCTTTGAATATCAGAATGCCAGGAGGTGTTGTAAATTTTGAGAAAATACTAAATGTGAAAACACTATCTTAGCAGTGAATCTTACCCTCTTACTGCATAGGTGTATAAGATGACAAACAGTGTAAAGTTTTTCAGTCTCAATGAGATAATAGCCTGCTTATCTGAGTGCCTTCAAAGTGGAATGAAGCACAAATGTGCTGACTATCTGTATTTGCCTTATATAAAGCAGCACTGGATGACAGCACACACTCCCTTATTCTCGGAAATCTGAGTACTATGACTTCTTAAATGTTCAAGGTAAATTTCTCTGCAAGTCTGAGTACCACACATTTTAGATTTCACCTCATCATTGGAAGAGATACTCAAATTCTTAAATATGTTTATACTTTAATATTAAATAAATCCCCCTTTCGGTTATAGTTATAATATTCTGTTCTTTAATGTTCAAAATTTGTTTTACATTATTTTTCACAGTTCTTTATTTCTCCTTAAAGAAATTGACTTCCCATCACTAGCACTTACAGTGTCTTAATTGATTGGTTAGTTTAGTTAATCCATAATCCTATAGTTTTAGCTCTTTTCTTTCTTCTTTTATTTCATTATGCATGTTGGTTTCAGGTCACCCACGTGGCCCATTTTCAAGATTAAAGTGACAAGCATGGAGCTTCTTATGCCACCCATGTACTGTTATCATTAGCCACATTCTTCCCAAACACTTCGTTAGCATTACAAGTTTTCTGTGCAGCATTAGTTCCACGACAGAACTCATACTGGAAATTGCAGGATTTTTTTACTTACCCATGGTTTCACAAAAATTGCTCTAAAAAATGTGAAAGATAATCAGAAGCCAAACCATGCCTTTGAAAGAATGAGGATGTACCTTCACAATAAAAATTTGAAAAAAAAAGAATGTCAAAGTGAAATATCAACTGTCAAACTTAGTATTTAAGAAAATTGGACATTTCATACTTAATAACCTATATATGGAAAAGTAGTTTCATTGATATGGAAAAATGACATAGCAAATCTGTGAAGCCACCTTAATGGAGTTCAATTCCCAGCTCTGTCATTCACTGTTGCTTTGGGAAAATTTCTTTCTCTTTATTTCTTTACAGAGGTGATCAATAAGAGAAATTTTATTAGTGTCTCTTTTCTCACTTTTCCCTTCTGTAAAATTGGGATGAAAACAGTGCCTTGTTCATAGTGCTGCTGTGAGTATTAAAGTTAATAATTACTCCATGCTTCTGGGAGCAGCATCTGGCCTATAGTATGACCTATAGGCAATTGTTAAATGAAAATTCTTGCAAGGTTTGTAATTATACTTTTGACTAGGAAAATCTCATAGATGTCAGAGGCTTCAGTGTTAAAGGTCACAATAGTCACATAGAACATCAAAGATGGAAGGAAGTTTAAAATGCTTTAGTCAAGTAGCTTGCCAACTATCTTTTATGAGCAATGATATTCAATTTGTCTTTTTTAAGCAATCAAATCCTCTTTTCAAATGAAACATTTTGCAGAACTCTAGTTTATAAAATAGATAAAAGCAAAGTTCATCATGCTGTACAATATATCACCAGAACTTATTCCTCCTATCTAACTGAACCTTGTATCCTTTAACCAACATTTCTCTTTACACCATCCACTCCTCCCAGCCTCTGGTAGATACAATTTTACTCTCTACTTCTAGTAGTTTTACTTTGTTAGATTCCACATATAAGTGAGATCATATAGTATTTTTCTTTCTGTGTCTAGCTTATTTCACTTAGAATCATATCCTCTAGGTTCATCTATGAAGTTGCAAATGGCAGAATTTCCTGGATTTTGAGGCTATATTAGTATTCCATTGTGTATATATACCACATTTTAAAAATCCATCCTTCTGTTGATGATCATTTCAATGTTTCCATGTTAGCTATTGCGAATAATGCTGAAATCATTGTAACTCTAGTTAATAAAAATATATTGTATATATTTTAAAACAGCTAAAAAGGAGCATTTTATCTCCTTGTGGTTTTCATTTGCATTTCCCTGATGATTAGAGATGTTGAACATTTCTTTATGCTTTTGCTGGTCATATGTCTATCTTCTTTTAAAAAACTTCTGTTCATGTCTTTTGCTCACTTTTTAGTGGGATTGTTATTTTCTTGGTGATTTGTTTGGGTTATTTGTAGATTCTGGATATTAGCCCTTTATGAGATGTATAGTTTGTGAATATTTTCCACATTCCCTGTGCTGTCTATTTGCTCTTTTATTCCATTAGCTGTGCAGAAGCTTTTTAATTGAATCAAGCCCCATTTATTTATTTTTCCTATCACTGTAATCACTACTGGGGTCTTAGTCATAAATTTGTTGCCTAGGCCAATATCTAGAAGAGTTTTTCCAACATTATCCTCCAGCATTCTTATGGTGTCATGCCTTAAGTCTTTTATCCATCTTCAATTAGTTTTTTGTGAGTGTTGAAAGATAGGCTTCTTATTTCATTCTTCTCTATATGGCTATCCAATTTTCACAGTAACATTTATTGAATAGGGCTTCTTTTTCCCACTGTATGTTGTTGTCTACTTTGTCAAAGATCAGTTGGTTGTAGGTAGATGGTTTTATATTTGGGTACTTTGTTCTGTGCCATTGCTCTATGTCTCTATTTTTGTGCCAATACCATGATTTTTTTCTTTTTTGACTAGTTTGAATTCCGGTAATGTGGTGCCTCCAGATTTGCTTTATTTTTCTTAAGATTACTTTGGCTATTCAGGTTCTTTTCTGGTTCCAAATGAAGTGTATAATTATTTTTTTCTAAATCTGTGAAGTATGATATTGGTATTTTGATGGGAATTCCATTGAATATGTAAATCACTTTGGGTAGCATGGACATTTAAGCAATGTTGATTCTATCAATCCATGAGCAGGGAATATTTTTTCATTTTTGTGTCATCTGTGATTTCTTTAATCAGTGTATTCTAGTTCACTTTGTAGAGGTCTTTAACCTCCTTTGTAAAGTATATTCCTAGGTATTTTATTTTCCTTGTAGCTATTGTGAATGGTATTGTGTCTTTGATTGGATTCTTAGCTTGACAGTTTTGTTGTATAGAAATGCTACTGATTTGTGTACATTAATTTTGTAGCCTGAGACTTTGCTGAATTTATTTATCAATTCCAGGAGTCTCTTGGTGGAGTCTTTGGGGTATTCTTTTTTTTCCAGAGTAATGGATTTATATTTTTTTTATTTCTGCATATCATGGGGGCGCAAATGTTTAGGTTACATATGTTGCCATTCCCCCCGCCCCCCGAGTCAGAGCTTCAAGCGTGTCCATCTAAATTCAAGATCATATATCATCAGCAAAAAGTGAGAGTTTGACAACCTCTTTCCCAATTTGGATGCCCTTTATTTCTTTCTCTTGACTGATTCCTCTCGCTAGGATTTCCAGCACTATGGTGAATAGAAGTGGTAACAGTTGGTACCCTTGTCTTGTTCCAGTTCTTAGAGGAAATGCTTTCAACTTTTCACCATTCAGTATGATGTTGTCTGTAGGTTTGTTATATATTGTTTTTACAATTTTGAGGTATGTTACTTCTATGTCTGGCTTGTTGAGGGTTTTTATAATGAAAGTGTACTGGATTTTGTTGAATGCTTTTTATGCATATATTGAGATAATCATATGGTCTTTGTTTTTGCTTCTGTTTATGTGGTAAATGGCTTTTATTAAAAACTCCAAACAATATATGCTGGTGTGGATGCAGAGAGAAAGGAGCACTTATGCACTTTTGGTGGAACTGCAAATTAGTACATACTCTATGGGAAACAGTATCAAGATTTCTCAAAAAACTAAACATAGACCTACCATGCAATCCAGCAATCCCACTATTGGGTACCTACCCAAAGAACAAAAGACACTCTATGAGTGAAAGATGTCAGACATAAAAGAACATATTTATATAAAGTTCAAACCCAGCAAAATCCTATTTTATTGAGGATCAGGAAAATGGTTACCTTTGGGATATAAAATGGGGAAAATATTTAGGAAGGAACATGAATGGAGCTTCCAGGATACTGACAATATTGTTCTTTAACTGTGTAATGAATACATGGTTTTACATGACATTACATAGAACTTGAGATATTTGTACTTTTTTGAATGTATGCTTTACTAAAAACCTTTTGTTGAAACCAGT
Source organism: Cheirogaleus medius (assembly GCA_008086735.1). Classification (NCBI taxonomy): domain Eukaryota; kingdom Metazoa; phylum Chordata; class Mammalia; order Primates; family Cheirogaleidae; genus Cheirogaleus; species Cheirogaleus medius. The sequence continues at coordinate 5,924,603 of VBSM01000656.1, read as the reverse complement.
GCACTGAAAATATTCTTTATAAAATGTGTTTTATCTATCACTAGAAGTCATTTACTTGCATTAAAGAATGCATATTCATTATCTTGAAAAGCATTCTTCTTCTTGATAGTCAGCACACCTGAAACATCCTTCCTTATTTTAACATTTTCCGGTTTGAGTGGGTAGATACATGTATAGATGAGCCAGGTTTGAACTTTTGCATTTAACTGTGGGATTCTACTTTCAAATTAATTATCAGATAACATTATTATTCACATAATTGTGTTGATATTTTTGACAGTGTTTTTATGTAAAGTGAATTACCCACAAAGAGAAACTTTAATGGCTTTATATTTCACTTGGGAAGGAAAAAAAGGTAAAAGAAAACAAAATATTGGCTCAGTAAAATCATTTTATTATGAAAACACAGTCTATTTTTTAGTCCCCAGAAATAAATAGCTACTAATAGTATGAAAAAACATTGAAAATTTTGTAAGAAGTGCATTTTTCATTAGTTTCATATCCTTTAGCTGCACAGTGTCTATAGTAGGCCACATTTGACCATTTGATCAAAACTGAAGATAATATTTTATATTTTCAATTATTAGTTTTCTTAAATTAAAATGGAAATATAGGTAATTTTAGCCACTATACATTTCTTTTTTCCATGTAAAACTAAGAGCTAGTTTCAGGAAATGCTTTGCATAAATTTACATCTTCTTTAGCAATAAGTCTTGGGAGTATGCTTAACATTTAATTTCCCATTAAGCCAAAAGGTCATGATAGGTTGCAGATTATAGTGTGATCATTTGGACCTACCACACTATGAAGCAAGAAGCTGAGGCAAAATGGCAATGTGGCCACTGTGAAGATTTATAGCATAATTTATATCCTTTTATAATATTTCTTGTGGAGATAGTAAATATATCAGTAAAGGCAACATGACATATTTTAAACATCAACTTTATCTCCATTCAAAGCCAAAATAAAAGGCTTGAGTCCATTAGCAATTATTTAGTCCTTACCAAATATCAGATATTTGTAAACAACAAAAGTGAAGGTATATATCACAGTAAGCTAAGAAAAAGAAAACTCAGGCACCCCATTCTTTTGGGTTCAACTATTTCAAAAGTAAAATAATTCATCTAAAGAGTTTGCTTTATTTACGAAAAAGTATTTTAACCATGAGTGAATAATCTCAACATATTAATCTCTCCACAACTACTCATCCATCTATCTACCATTATTCTTTCTTTAATTCATTACTTTAACAAATATTTCTCCAGAGCCTATTATATGTCATGCACTCTGAAACTTCTTCAATGTATAAAGATTAATAAGATTTGGCCCACTCTCTTCAGGTATTCATAGTAAAAAGTAAAACATGGATGCAACCAATCAGAATACTGTGAAAAGAGGGTGAGTCAGTACAGAATGCCTTATGAGAATGAGTAGTAACTACTTTGCCTGAGGATGGGGGTAAAGTTTATGAAAGCCTTCCAAGAAAAATTAATGCTTGAGTCTTGAAAAACAGTAGGAGCTTTTTCAGTGGACAAAGAATCTAAAAACATTCTAGTCTAAAGCATGGAGTTGCAAGATAGCATGATATATTACTGGAAATCATAAAAGGCTTGGAGAAGAGGGTACCTGAGTCAGTGGTGGATAAGACTGTGAAGCTAAATAGTGGTCAGATTATGAAGGATTTCATTTATCATACTAAAAATTTGAATTTGAATTTGTAGGTTTTAGGGTAAAAATTGAAGAGTTCTAAGAAGAACAGTCATATTTTCCACTGTAGAAAATAAACTAGAGCTAGAAGAAATGGGAGATATCACAGAGACCACTTAAAAGGCTGTTGCAATAGTCCACACAAAAAAATGATATGAAGGTCTGAACTCAAGCAATAAGTGACTAATATATGTGTGTAAAGAATATTACTGATATAGGCACCTCTGGAACTTATTGGATCCTTATTGGATCTCTACTTTTTGAAAACAAATTTTCCCAGAGCTGCAGAGTGTACAGGATTGTCAATCCTGGCTCAATCATTTACTAACTGTATAATCTTGGACAAGTTAACTTCTGTGCCCTTTCCAAAGCTGGAATATGGGAAATATATATACACATACACATATATATTTTTTCTATAATTATATGTGTATATATATTTGTATAACTATGCATGTATGTATATTTGTATAGTATTATCTATTTATATATCATGGTACAATTGTGACAATTAAATAAGATGATACATGCAACTGCACATTAGATGTACATTAAAATTTAGTTATTATTATTATGTAATATTACAGAAGTGTGATCCTTGAGAGGCATGCATGCCCTTGATACATAAACAAAAAACATAGTATTAGCATAATAAATATCTACCTTATTATTAAAATCTAAAGAATAATACAGCAATATTGCTACCAATATTAATATTTTTGATAAAACACAGTGGTTATATTGTACCTCTAATAAGAACTATTTTCACTAGAATGTAATACTTATGTTTTTCATCTCTCTGTCAACACAAAACATGGGTTACTGTCCAAAATATGCTTACTCAAGCATTCTCTGTATATTTTTTTCTGGATAGTTGTTCTAACTTTATTAGGAATAATTTTTATATAGTTTCTAGCTATCCTACTTCCACTCCCATTTTTTAGAGTCTTCATGGCAATATTTCACATTAAATATGTTCAAATTAAGCATTCAAACTATGATTGAAATTTGTCTTTTGGATCTATATAACAGTCTAGATTTCTCTTTTCTTCCCTTGCATTACATCCAGTTATTACCATTACCTTCTGGCTCCATAAATCACTATTTGTGTGGCCTTTGGTAAATTACTGAATTCCTGTAAAATTCAGTTTCTTTGTTTCTTAAAAAAAGGAACAGATTAATAGTATCCAACTCACAACTGAGTGATGCAAAATAAATGTAATAATTTTGAAAAGTACTTAGCATAATGCCACAGATGATTGCTCAAGAAAAATTGTGCATTAAGACGTTTTTATTGCTGTTATTCCACAATTCTCTTCAGGATTAGCCTCACATTATTGGTAACTATTGTAAGAAGAAAGTTAGCATTACTTGTGGAGCATTGAGTAGGAGAATGTTGCCCTGTTTCTGGAAGGAAGCTGTTGTGTGGCCTAAAGGGAGAAGTCTGAGGGGGGACCTCCCTGACAGTCTATTTTTAGGAGTAGTTAAAGCTGAGTAAGGGAACTGTGAGCTGGGTCCCTCTCCTGTGAATACTTATGTTGCAGAAAGCAAATGAGAGTAGAACCTTCTGGAAATGGGCAATATGATGGATGGAGACCTATGCGAAGAGTGTCACTAAGTAGTTTAGCGGGAGTATGAGGTGAGATAAATTAAAAACAGACAGGCTCAATAATATAACGGGTTAAAAATCTGGCTCTGCCTTTTAATACTTTTGAGATCTTGAATAAGTTACTTAATATCTATAAATTTCACTCTCCTCATACTTAAACAGAGAATAATAATATTATATATTTCAATTGGTTATTAAGATGATTCAATGATATAATTCATGCATAGTGCCTTTTATAAAGTAATCATTGAACAAAATACCAATAATATAACTATAATCACTTCATCACATCCTCCCATTAAAGAAATCAACCCTCTAGTAACACATTTTTTTCTCATTAATTCAGAACTATGGCCAAGCCTCCTTCTAATAAATCTCTATGCCAATTAGACATTATGACACTTTAGAAATTACATTTATCCAAAAATTTAAATATAGACTACAAATAATATAATTCCAAGTTACATTTTGTTATAGTAAGTATCCTCAAAGAACCCCAACTTGTCAATCTTTTAGTTTAATTTGAATTATATATTTGAGGAATCATCAAGGTATATTTCTATAAATATGTTATGAAATTGTTACATTTTCATTGTCCTCTAATACTGTAGTCCCCAACCCCTGGGCTGTGGACCAATACTGGTCTGTGGACTGTTAGGAACTGGGCTGCACAGCAAGAGCTGAGTGGCGGGCAAGCAAGTGAAGCTTCACATGTATAGATGCTCCCTATCACTCACATCACCACATAAGTTCTGCCTCCTTTCAGATCAGCAGTGGCATTAGATTCTCACAGAAGCATGAACTCTACTGTAAATTGTGCATGCAAGGGATATGTGTTGCATGCTCCTTATGAGAATCTAATGCCTAATGATCTGAGGTGGAGCTGAGACAGCGATGTTAGTGCTGGGGAGCATCTGCAAATACAGATTATCATTAGCAGAGAAGTTTGACTGCACAATAAATATAATGTGCTTGAATCGTCCCAAAAGCATGTCCTGCCTTCTTCCTCGGTCCATGGAAAAATTGTCTTCCATGAAACTGGTCCCTGGTGCCAAAAAGTTTGGGGACCACTCCTCTAATATGTTCCATATTGGTAGAGGGATATTTTCTTGTTTTGTTCACTGCTGTATCTACAGCAAGTACAGCAGTGTTTGGCATGTAGTAGGTTCTCAGTAAACATATACTGAATTAATTCATTCAGACAAGCTCCATCCTGATAGATACAAATAACTAATTTCAAAGTAAAAATATATTATAATCCTGAGAATAGTGATAAATTTCCAGCAAAATAATTGAGATTACTAACAAAATAGTACATATATATACAAAAAACAACCACAAATAAATCTTAGATATCTGTTGACCCAACATCACCATTTGCTTTTAAACATACTGCAATTCTCTATGTATGATGCCCCTTTATTTTCAGAGAAATAAAATAACGTTAAAGTAGGTATACAGTTGTGACATTAATCCAGAAAACAGAGTGACTACTAAGCAATTCAGTAAAATTTCTACACAATTACAATTCATCTCTAGAGCAGTCCTATGTGAAAGCTTTATTCTTTTCAGTGAAAGCTAGCATTTACCATAGAGGAAGTTTTCTTAGGCTATAACTCTTAGATATTACTATTTACTTCCCACCCTACCATTACTCTGATGTTTCCTTCTTTCTTTTGCCATAGATGTTGGGTTCTTCAAAACAATCAAGGAAGATGTGATCTTTTAAAAATATTATGTTTATGTTCTGTTTAGGAAGATTTGTTTTAAAACATGTAAAATCTTATAGACATGAATATTATTCATAAATAATTTCCCACTCCACAAACTAAATGCAATATGATATGGCAGAATTGTTTAGTTTTTTTTCATTATTTTATTGTATGACATGGAGTAATAATGACTAACAACTACTTATGATAATGACTCATTAAAAGAAGTTCTTTAACTCAAGGAGTACAAGTGAGGAGGGAACAATTTCTTCATGATGCTAAAAATCAAGCTAATTGAAAAATGAAAATTACAAGAATTTAGAACCCATATTTAATCTATGTGATCAACTGTTTCAAATATTTTAATAAATGAGATTGTTGCTTTGGCATAATATGGAAAGACTTATAGGATATTTTTAGTGATAGACAATAAAACTTCTATTAAACAGAATGTTCTTATATTAGATTTTTCTGGCTAGTCAATTTTTTCTTGGGAAGAGTCTTAACTCCAAAAAATTTTGTTGATGACCATTTACAATATATTTTTCCACTTTGATGTATTAATAATATCATATATGCAATATATGTTTATGTTCATTGATGATTGGAGGTCTTATAATTTCTGCTATATAGTTTGGATATTGTTTGTTTGACTCATCCAAATCTCATGTTGAAATGTGTTCTGTGATGTTGGAGGTGGGGCTTAATAGGAGGTGTATGCGTTATGGGAGCAGATCCCTCATAAATGTCTTAGTGCATTCCTCACAGTAATAAGTAATGAGCGAGTTCTCTATCAATTCCAGTATGAGTTAGTTATTAAAAAGAATCTAGCACCTAACCCCACCTGCCATATAATCTCTGAATAAGCCAACACCCTTTCACCTTTTACCCTGAATAAAAGCAGCCTGAGTTCCTTACCAGAAGCAGATGTTGGTACCATGCTTCTTACGAATACAGCCTACGGAACTGTGAGCCAAAGAATCCTATCGTCTTTATAAATTACTCAGCCTCATGTATTCCATTAAGTAACACAAATGGACTAAGACAATTTCTCTATCTCAACATTCTAAATGCTAGTTCTTATTTGCATGCTTGTAGTTAGATATTGTTTAAGAGGGTGGTCTGAATGCATTGAGATCCTCAGACTTGTGAGTTTTTACTTGTCTATTTAAAAAAATGATAACCCCGCAGCTTATTGTTTTATTAGGAGGTTTAATTTAGATAAATATGTAAAAACGTGATATAAAAATCTATTCAAATGTAAGGGATACGTTCACTCAGTAACGCCTATTAAATACTTAAGTGTTCCACATTTGATAATAGTTATTACTTTTGCATTGTGTGGGCATCTTTGCATTAAAAATTTAATATTTTCCCTTTAGTCAAAAATAAAATATAATCAGAATAACATAATTGTAATAGGCAATTTAAGTTAATTTGGCCATAGTTAAATAGGATTTTACTATATTTCACATGCTAGTTATGTTTAGTTCTTTGTCTTTAGATCCTGAACAGTCTTTAATGTCTCTCCTGGTGAGTATATCACCACAGCTTGTGACTTCCCAAGACTTTGTTTCAGCAAATTTTAGATTCTTGAAAATTAAAAATAAATTATGAAAACACATATACACACATGTGCATACATGGATATAGACTACTTCTATAGAGTAACTCTAATTACTATATAATGTGAAATGCTATGTCACCCATATAGTACTAATACATATTTACTAGATCTTTTAATCCATAATCTACAAATTGACATTCTTAAGTAAAAACATGCAATGATTATACGTTCTGAATTCAGTTACTTTTCCTTTGCCTATAAGAAGAAAGAAGCATTTTTTGATATGTTTGTTGGCCATTATTCTGTCTTCTTTTGGAAAGTTTCTGTTCATGTTCATTGCCCACTTTTTGATAGGGTTGTTTCATTGTTCCTTGCTGATTTTCCTGAGTTCTGAATAGACTCTAGTTATCAGCCCTTTATCAGATGTGTAGCTTGTGAAAACTTTCTCCCATTCTGTAAGTTGTCAGTTTACTCTCGTGATAGTTTCTTTGGCTGTGCAGAAGCTTTTTAATTTGATCAGGTCCCATTTATTTATTTTTGTTGTTGTTGTGATTGCCTTTGGGGACTTCTTTATAAATTCTTTACCTAGGCCAATGTCTAGGAGGGTATTTCCAATGTTTTCTTTTAGAATTCTAATAGTTTTACACCTTAGGTATAAGTACACAGCGTGAATTGATTTTCGTGAGAGGTGAAAAGTGTGGATTCTGTTTCAGTCTTTTACATGCGCCTATCCAGTTTTCCCAGCACCATTTATTGAATAAGGATTCTTTTCCCCAGTGTACGTTTTTGTCTGCTTTGTCAAAGTTTAGATGGCTATACGAAGAGGGTTTTATATCTGGGTTCTGCGTTCTGTTCAACTGGTCAGTGTCCCTGTTCTTGTGCCAATCACAAGCTGTTTTAATTACTATAGCCTTGTTGTATAGTTTGCAGTCTGATAAATTGATACCTCCCATTTTATTTTTATTGTCTATGATTGCTTTTGCTATATGGGGTCTTCTCTGGTTCCATTCAAAGCATAAAATTATTTTTTCTATATCTGTGAAAAATGATGATGGTATTTTAATAGGGATTGCATTGACTCTGTAGATCACTTGGGTAGTATAGACATTTTAACAATGTTGATTCTGCCCACCCAAGAGCACGGTATATTCTTCCACCTGTTTACGTCCTCTGCTATTTCCTTCTTCAGCATTTCCTAGATCTCCCTGTAGAGGCCTTTTATCTCCTTAGGTAATATATTCCTAGGTACTTTATTTTCTTTGTTGCTATTTTGAAATGAATCGAGTCTTTGATTTGGTTTTCACTTTGATTGTTATTGGTATATATGAATGCCTCTGATTTGTGTGTATTGATTTTGTATCCTGAGACTTTACTGAATTAATTTATCAATTGAAAGAATCTCTTGGTTGAATCCTTGGGGTTTTCTATATAATATCATATCATCAGCAAAGAGTGAGAGTTTGATCTCTTCTGCTGCCATTTGGACTCCCTTAATTCTGCTCTCTTGTCTGATTGCTATAGCAAGGACTTCTAGCACTATGTTGAATAGAAGTGGAGATAGTGGGCAACCTTGTCTACTTCCAGTTCTAAGTGGGAATGCTTTCAATTTTTCCCCATTCAGTATGATGTTGGCTGTTGGTTTGTTATATATGGTTTGTATCATTTTTAGGTAAGCCCCATCTATGCCTATTTTGTTAAGTGTTCTTATCATAAAAGGGTGTTGAATTGTGTCAAATGCTTTTTCTGTGTCTATTGAGAGGATCATATTGTCTTTGTTTTTGTTTCTGTTTATATGGTGAGTTACACGTATAGATTTGCATATATTGAACCATACCTGCATCTCTGGAATGAAGCCCACTTGGTTGTGATGGGATATCACTTATATCCACTGAGAATGGCCTTTATTAAAAAGTTCCAAAACAATAAATGTTGGCATGGATGTGGAGAGACAGGAACACTCCTACAGTGCTGGTGGGACTGCAAACTAGTGCAACCTCTGTGGAAAGCAATATGGAGATGCCTTAAAGTGATACGAGTAGATCTACCATTTGATCCAGCAATCCCATTACTGGGCATCAATCCAAAGAACAAAAGACACTCTATAAAAAAGATACTTGCACTCAAATATTTATAGCAGCCACATTCACAATTGCAAAGCTGTGTAAACAACCCAAGTGCCCATCAATACATGGGTTGATTAATATAATATGGTATATGTATACCGTGGAGTACTATTCAGGTATAAGAAACAACGGTAATATAACACTTCTTGTATTTTCCTGGATAGAGCTGGAACCCATTCTACTAAGTGAAGTATGCCAAGAATGAAAAAATAAGCACACATGTACTCACCAGCAAATTGGTATTAACTGATCAACACCTAAGTGGACATATAGGAATAACATTTATTGGGCATCGAGCATATGGGAGGAGGGAGGAGGGGACAGGTATATATATACATAATGAGTGCGAAGCACACCGTCTTGGGGATGGACACACTTGAAACTCTGACTCTGGAGGGTAAGGGAGGAAAGGCAACACACATAACCTAAACATTTATATCCCTATAATATGCTGAAATAAAACAAAAGAGAGAAAAAAATAAGATAGAAGCCATGAAGAGTTTAATAAATGAATGTAGCCTGGTCCATTTGCCCCAATCCATTTCATAAATTATGTCTAATTATTTGGCATATAAAAGCATTTGATTAGTTTTGTGTCCATTAGGAAATAGGAGGTTTGGGATATTTTTCACAATTGTATATACTTTGTAATAAATGGTAAAAAATAATCAAAGATGTTTTACATTCCTATGCCTATTCCTGTCTGTGATGAGACTTTGCAGTTCTTCTCATCAAGAGGTAGAGTCTGGATCTTCAACCCATCAGATTCAAAAATTTCACTTTAGTCATGTGATTTACTTTAATTAATGGAACATTAACAGATATGACACAAGTTGAGGTTTGAAAACTGCTGGGGCAAGTGGAGCTTGCCTTCTTTGGCTGCTTTTGATAACACTGAAACTACCACCATGTGAAAAAGCTTTGGCTAGCCTGCTAAATGATGAGCAAGACAAAACTTGGTTTTCTCCATCCCCGCTGCTGACAAGCAGTCAGTTATAGACATGTGAGTGGGAATATCAACTTCTAGCTAACTACAAACACATAAGGGAATGCAGCTGGCAATACACAGAAAAACTATCCCAGCTGAATCAAACGGATATTGACTACCTACAGAATCATGAATAAATAAATGTGTCATTCCTTTAAACTGTTAAGTGTCGGGTTGGTTGTTTGAACCAAAGTGAATTAATAAAAGGCTACATATTAATACTTATATAAATATTCCCCAAACTGTAATGGCCATGTGAATCACCTGAGGATCTTGTTAAAATGCAGATTCTGATACAGTAGGTCTGGATCGTGGCCCAAGATTCTACAGTTTTAAAGAGCTCTAGCAGATACCGATTCTAGTTGACTGAACACACTTTGATTAACAAGGACCTCTGTGATAAAAGAGATAAAACAGTTAATAAAAATGCAAGCAACTCTAGCCAATGATGTTTGTGAATTCACCGAATAAAATAAGCACATTTTAAATTTAAATAAATTATCTTATCTTCTTACCTATGTAACAAATAACAACTCCCACCTCAAACACACACACACACATCCAAATTCCCCACTCCATTGCCATAATGCAGTGTAGATATACAGAGAACTTTCAAGGTAGAATGCAAACAGAATGATAAGTAATAGATAACTGACAGTGGAAATACTGCAGGAAGTAAATTTGCTTTGTAATAAATTGTATGTAAAATCCTGTTTAAATATCTGAACGTTAGGCAATTAGGGTTTCTGCTCACATTGAGCTACCAAAGTAGTGTTTGGTTCAGGGGTATATGCAGTCACATTTTCATTCATTTGTTCATTTATCCTCCATAAATACATCGATGTATGTATAAAGCCCTAAAAAATCCCCTTGCAAGTATTATCGTGGAAAGAAATGAGGGCTGAGATGATCTCACCAAATTACTGAAGTAAAGATTGTATAACTCATAGGTACAAATTAAGAGCCTAAAGTGTATTGCTGTCTGGTTTTGCTACCTGCTAGACAGCAGGAATAGTTTCCTATTTGATAGCTTAAAATTGTAGTCTTTTGAAAAGAGATTTATATGAAATTGAAATAAAAAATGATCAGCCAAAAGTTAATAATAGCATAAGTTTAGCCCTTTTGGATCCAATCATGATAAAAATGTTGAATTAAAAGATGCTTTAGATTACTTCCAATGGTGAGATTCCATAAATTTTCTGAAAAGGAAGTTGCTTAACTACAACACTGTGTGATGTTTGGAAATGATTGCTAGTGAGGTTCCTTGAAGAAAACCTTTCAAATTTAACAAATAATAAGCTAGTTATTAAGTTGAAAAATATGTACTCATTTTCTAATACTTGACAGTTTTTGTTTTTTAATAAATTAAATATTTACTAGAAATGATTTTGAAATGTTTGAATTTACTTATCTAAAAGGTTATTATTTATCTTACTTGACACACATGTTTTTTATGTAGAGATTAAAACCCTATATCCCCACTACCATTACTAGTATGCACACATACAAACACACACACTGATACAATAATGGAGAAATTTTAGTGACTACAAAAATTTTTAATGGTTTCATTGGGATATAATTTACATATACAATTCACTCATAAAAATTGTATGATTCACTTTTTTCATATTAAATTATTAATATTTTAAATTATGGAAGAATGTATATAGCATAAAATTTGAACTTTTAACCATTTTAAATGTGCAATTCAGTAGTATTAATTATATTCACAATGTTTAGCAACCATCACCACTACCTATTTCAAAAAATGTTCATCATTCCCCCAAATTACTATATGACTATTAAATCATAACCCTTTATTTCAATCAGCAGTGTTTTGAGGCTTTTACTTTACAAATCTTTTGTTTCCTTGGTTGAATTTGTACCCAGATGTTTTATTTTTTTTAGATGTATTTTTTTTTTTTTTGGAATGAGTCTCATTCTGTCGCCTGGGCTAGAGTGTAGTGGCATCATCATAGCTCATTGCAACCTCAAACTCCTGGGCTCAAGTGATCCTCCTGCCTCATCCTCCTGAGTAGCTAGGACTACAGACATGCACCACCATGCCTGGCTAATTTTTCTAGTTTTAGTAGAGACAAGGTCTTGCTCTTGCTCAAACTGGTGTCATACACCTGAGGTCAAGCAATCCTCCACCTTCGACTCCCAGATTCCATGCATGAGTCACCGTGCCGAGCCAGCTTTTAGATGTAATTTTAAATGGAATTGCTTTCTTAATATATATATTTTTTGATATTCATTGCTGGTATACAGAAACACAATTGATTTTTGTATGTTAATCCTGTACTTGTATCCAATATTTGCCGAATTCATTATTAAGTCTAGTAGCTTTCATGTAGATTCTCTGGGATTTTCTATATATAGGATCATGTTATCTGTGAATAGAAATAGTTTTAATAATTCCCTTCCAGTTTGGATACTTCTATTTCTTTTCCTTGTCTAATTGACCTGACAAGATCTTCCAATGCAATTTTGAATACCAGTAGTAAAAGTGGTTACTCTTGTATTGATCCTGATTATAGGAGGAAAGTTTTCAGTCTTTCAAGTTTAAGTATCATGTTACTTGTAGGCTATTCATAAATGGCCTTTAGCATCTTGAGGAAGTTTCTTTTATTTCTAATTTTCTGAGAGCTTTTATCATAAAAAGGAGTAAATATTTTTCAAATAAATTTTCTGTATCAGTTGAAGCAATCACACATTATTTTATTCTATTGATAATGTTAATATATTGATTTTTTAAAATGTTGAACCACTCTTTCATTCCTGTGCTAAATCCCTTTGGTAATTATGTATAATTATTTAATATGTAGTTTGATTAATTTTGCTAGCATTTTTGTAGAGAATTTGGTATCTATAGTTATAAGGGATATTGAGCTGTAATTAATTTTCTTCTGAAGTCTTTACTGGCTTTAAAATAGTGGTAATATTGGTCTCATGGAATGAGATAGGAAGTGTTACCTCCTCTTTTTTCATTGGAGGAGTCTGTGAAGGATTGCTATTAATTCTTTAAATGTTTGGTAGAACTCACCAGTGAAGCTTTCTGGTACTCGACTTTAGTTTATTGGGGAGATTTTTGATTACGTATCCAATCTCTTTACTTGTTATAGGTCTACTGAGATTTTTTACTTCTTCTTGAATCTGTTTAGATAATTAATGTATCTCTAGGAATTTGTCTGTTTCATCTAGATTATCTAATTTGTTGGCATTCAATTATTTATAATTTTTTATTATTTTCTAACATCTGTAAGGTTACAATAATGTGCCCACAATCTTTTCTGATTTTCCATATTTGAATCTTCTCTTTTTTTCCCTTTGTTGGTCTACTTAAAGTTTTGTTGATTTTGTTAATCTCCTCAAGGAACTATTTTTTGACTTCATTGATATTCTCTACTCTTTTTATATTCTCTACTTTTTTTGTTTTATCTCTGCTCTCTTCTTTATAATTTCTTTCCTAGCTTTGGGTTTAGGTTGCTTTTTTGTTTGTTTGTTTTAGTTCCTCAAGACATAACGTTAGTTTGTTAATTTGAAATATTTCTTTTTTATTAATATAATCATTTACAGCTATAAATTTCCCTTTTAGTCTCACTTTTGCTGTATCCCATAAATTTTTATCATGTGCTTTTTATTTTAATTTGTCTGAAGATATATTCTAATTCCATTTGTGATTTAATAGGATGTTGCTTAATTTGCACATATTTGTAAACTTCCAGTTTTCATTTTGTTGTTTATTATTAGTCTCATTCCACCGTGATCAGAAAAAACGCTTAGAGTGATTATGATTTTAATCTTTTAAATTTAATAGGACTTGTTTTGTGGGTTAACATATAATCTACCTTGGAGAATATTCTGTGCACAATTGAGAAAAAAATATGTATTTTCCTGTGGTTGGCTGGAAGGTTCTGTATATGTCTAATAGGTCCAATTTATTTGTGTAATTGTTCAAGTCCTCTATTTCCTTATTCATTTTCTTCCTGGTTGTTCTATCCATTATTGAAAGTGGGGTAATGACATTTCAAACTATTATTGTAGTGCTATCTATTTCTCCTTTCCATTCTGTCAGTTTGGTTCATATAATTAGGAGATCTGATATTTGATCCATATGTTTATGATTATCATATCATTTTGGTGAATTAATCCTTTCATCAATATATAATGTCAGCTTTCATCACTTGCAGCAGTTTGTGACTTAAAATCTGTATTGTCAGATATTAATATAGCCACTGTAGCTCTCTTTTGTTACTATTTGCATAGAGTTATCTTTTACATCTGTTCACTTTTAAGCTATCTGTACCTTTTGTAAAAAGAATAATTTGGAGACAGCATATAGCTGCATCATATACTGTGTTTAATTCAATCTGCCTATCTCTACCTTTTGATTGGAGACTTTAGTTCATTTATATTTAAAGTAAATGCTAATAAGGAAAGACTTCTGCCAATATGCTGTTTTCTGTATGTCTTACAAATTTTTTCCTCTGATTTCCACCATTACTGCCTTCTATTGTGTTTAGTTATTTTTTTCAAAGTGACACATTTTGTTTCTCTTATCATCTTCATTTGTGTATATTCTACCAAGGTCTTCTTTTCATTTTCATGGGGACTACATTTAATATCCTATAGTTATAGCAGTCTCATTTGTATTGATAATCACTTAAGGTCAGTAGAATATAAAAACTCAGCTCCTTTACAGTTCTGCCTCCCCTTATATCACTGTGCGATACGCACCACCTGGGGAATGGACAGACACGCTTGAAGCTCTGACTCGACGGGGGAGAGGAGGCCAGGGCAATATATGTAACCTTAACAACATTTGTACCCCCATAATATGATGAAATAAAAAAAAGAATTACATCTGTGTATATTCATTGCACAAAAACATAGATTTGTAAAAATTATGTATTTGTCTTTTAACTCATGCAAAGAAATAAAAAATGAAGTTAATAACTAAAAATACAGTATTTTTACTATCTACCTATATGCTTACTTTGTTTAAAAGTCTTTAATTATTCATATGTCTTCAAGTTGTTATCTTTTTATTTCAATCTAAAGTACAGCCTCTATATTCTTTATAAGACAGATATAATGATAATAAAGTAAGATTTTATTTATTAGAGAATGTCTAAATTTTTTCCTTAGTTTTGAACAACTAGAATTCTTATTTGACATTTTACCAGAATTTAAAATATATTATCCTTTTGTTTTCTGGCCTCCAAGCTTTCTTATGAGTAATCATTTGTTAATGTTATTAAAGATTTCTTATACATGATGATTTTTTTCTTTCATACTAATTTTAGGATTCTTTGTCTTTGTCTTTAACAATTTTAGTAAATCATGTCCTGATGTGTGTCTCTTTCTGTTTATCATACTTTGATTCATAAAGGCTCTTGGATTTATAAACTTATATGTTTCATCAAATTTGAGAAATTATCAGCCATTACTTCCTTTTTTTTATTTCAGCAAATTATAGGGGTACAAATTTTTGGGTTTCAAATAAT
>VBSM01000656.1:5891827-5907617 GCA_008086735.1 Cheirogaleus medius | reverse complement strand
CATCTTTGCAACTGTGAATTGTGCTGCTATAAACATTTGAGTGCAGGTGTCTTTATTGGAGATTGTCCTTTGTTCTTTGGGGTAGATGCCCAGTAGTGGGATTGCTGGATCAAATGGTAGATCTACTTGTATCGCTTTAAGGTATCTCCATATTGCTTTCCACAGAGGTTGCACTAGTTTGCAGTCCCACCAGCAGTGTAGGAGTATTCCTATCTCTCCACATCTATGCCGATATTTATTGTTTTGGGACTTTTTGATAAAGGCCATTCTTACTGGAGAAAGTGATATCTCATTGCGGTTTTGATTTGTATTTCCCTGATGATTAGAGATGTGGAGCATTTTTTCATATGTTTGTTAGCCATTATTCTGTCTTCTTTTGAAAAGTTTCTGTTCATGTCCTTTGCTCACTTTTTGATAGGGTTGTTTGATTTTTTCTTGCTAATTTTCGTGAGTTCTAAGTAGATTCTAGTTATCAGCCCCTTATCAGATGTGTAGGATGCAAAAATTTTCTCCCGTTATTTAGGTTGTCTGTTTGCTCTCATGACTGCTTCTTTGGATGTGCAGAAGCTTTTTACTTTGATCAGGTCCCATTTATTTATTTTTGTTGTTGCTGTGATTGCCTTTGGGGTCTTCTTCATAAATTCTTTGCCTGGGCCAATGTCTAGGAGAGTTTTTCCAATGTTTTCCTCTACAATTCTAATAGTTTCCTACCTTAGGTTTACGTCTGTTACCCAGAATGAGTTGATTTTTGTGAGAGGTGAAAGGTGTGGGTCTTGCTTCAGCCTTCTACAAGTGGCTATCCAGTTTTCCCAGCACCATTTACTGAATAAGGATTCTTTTCCCCAGCGAATGTTTTTGTCTGCTTTGTCGTATATTAGATGGCTATATGAGGATGGTTTTATATCAGTGTTCTCTGGTCAATGTCCAATGTTCCACTGGTCAATGTCCTTATTTTTGTGCCAATGCCAAACTGATTTAATTACTATAGCTTTGTAGTATAGTTTGAAATCTGTCATATTGATATCTCCCATTTTGTTTTTATTGTCTAGAATTGTTTGTGATATGTGGTGTCTTCTCTGGTTCCAAACGAAGTGTAAAATTATTATTTCTATATTTGTGAAAAATGATGTTGGGATTTTAATAAGGATTGCATTGAATCTGTAGACCAGTTTGCATAGTATAGACATTTTAACAATGTTGAGTCTGCCGACCCATGGGCATGGTATGGATTTCCATCTGTTTACATCCTCTGCTATTTTCTTCCTCAGTGTTTCATAGTTCTCCCTATAGAGGTCTTTTACCTTCTTAGTTAAGTATATTCCTAGGTACTTTATTTTCTTTGTTGCTATTATGAAGGGTACTGAGTCTTTGATTTGGTTCTCAATTTGACTGTTATTGGCATATAGGAATGCCTCTGATTTGTGTGTATTGATTTTATATCCTGAGATTTTACTAAATTCATTTATCAATTCCAGGGGTCCCTTGGTTGAATCCTTGGGATTTTCTAAATATAATATCATATCATCAGTAAACCGTGAAAGTTTGATCTCTTCTGCCCCCATTTTGAAACCTTTAATTCCACTATCATGTCTGATTGCTATTTCCAGGTCTTCCAGCAGTATATTGAATAGATGTGGAGATAGTGGGCAACCTTACCTGGTTCCAGTTATAAGTGGGAATGTTTTCAATTTTTCCCCATTCAGTATGATGCTGGCTGTGGGTCTGTCATATATGAACCTTTCTTCTACAGAGTTCTGACAGACTTGCTTCTGGCAATTCCTGCTAGATTTTCAATGTTTCTGAAGGTAAATGAAAGACATTGGAGTGCCTTTTCTCCAATTTTGCTGATGTCATTGCTCTACATAATGTAAATTTGGGTCTCAAGTATCTATGTTTAAATAAACCATCCCAAACTAAAGGAAAAATGTTTCTACCATAATAAATAATATTTTACCTTATGTGTGAAGCAAGTATATATCAGTATGCTTTTTTGTGGGTACAATAAAGTATTATTATAATTAATTTTCCCAAATTAGAAAGTTTTAAATGATAAATTATTTCTTATTTTTACCAGTTATAATTTCTGATAATTTGACTTATGATTAGTGTTGAAAAATTTATAAACTGCAAGCAAACATTTCAACATGAAACATTTATGCAAAAAAATGCACTTAATCTAAATTTAAAATAAAACCATTCTGGTGTCTATTATGTGTCAGCTACTACTATGCAAGACATTTCAGAGACCTTACCATACTTATCTTTACAATAACTTTCTAGTTTTACCAAAATTTGTAATCAGAGAAGTTATGAAATTTTTCCAATGATACCCAGTTTATAAATTACAGAATCACATTTAAACCAGAGAGTATAACTTCATTCAGAGTATTCATTTTACAATCCCACAGGTGACTGCCTTATTTTTCTAGTTGTATTTTAAATGAGATTTAATGTGACATTATGAAAGCATGCAGAGAAATGTCAAACTAAAAACATAAGTTTAAGGAAGGTGCAATCTTTTAAAATGAAAATATATGTAGTGGCTCTTGAGAGAAATTAGAAAAAACTCGTAACTTTTTTCAGTACTATCCATTACCATGTATACAAAGCTTATGGATCATGTCATGCTAGTCACACTCACTTTTTGTTGTGTGTCAATATTTACAACACACCACTTAAAAGAAAATCATTAACAAGAATGGGCTTAAGGATACAAGATTGTGTGACTACACAATACATATATATTCAATTTATCAGTTACAAACTCTTTAAACTGACAAGCCACTATTACTTAACTGCTTTTGGCCAGCAACAAAATCATACTAGTATTTTTAGTTACTATAAAGCCATTTACTCATATTTTGACAGGTTGGCTAGGCTTATGACAACAAGGAAGAAAAATGTATGCACATAGGGAAATGAATGACATAATAGCAAATAAGTAGTACATTTGCCAAATTTCCTGATATTTTTACCCTAGAATACTTTACTAATACGTCATGGCACTCTTCATTTTTTAGCTTGAATTTCACATCAGAATGCCTCAACGTAGATCTACAGACAGCTACTATTAATCAATAACAGTTGAAACATGAGTTCATGCTTCTTGGATATCTCTGGTAAAGAACATAACTTATAGTTTTGCAATGCCAATATATACTTCCTTACAGACCAACAAAATTCAGTGTAAAATTTATTCTATTTCTGTATTGAATTTTATCATAAATATTGGACCTTTTACCACATAGAGAAACAAAGAAACAAATGTGAAAAAATGCCTGTAGTTAAAGTTGCTAAAAATTTGGGGGACAAATGTATCCCTTACAGTTTTTTGGCAAATAACTCTCTAGTAATATTCTACCACAAAGACAGTATAATCCATGTTTCCTCTCTTTCCATTCAAGTGTTTTTCAAGACATCACACTAACTTCCTTTCTTTATACCATCCAACAAGAAATTCCTCATCTTTTTGAAACTGAGCCACTCTCATGCTTTTGCAAGTTTATAATTCAAAAAGCATATGTGAAAGTGATATCAGAAAGATGACAGAATAGGAATTTCCAGCACTCAGCCCACTCACACAAGCATTAATTTGAACAACTATCCACTCATAAAAATACCTTCACAAGAACTAAAGAATTTGGGTGAACAATTGCAGCAACTGGTTGGGGCACAGAAATAAGAAAAGATATATAGAAGAGGGTAGGAAGGAAAGTTTCACATAACCCATGTAACCACTTCCCCAAGCTTGTGCAGCACAGAGTAGCAAGAAATACCCTCTATGTGAAGGAAAGGAAGTGAAGTATGCACCAAACTTTATCGCTGACCTTAGCATCAAGCCTCTCCCAGGCAGACCTCTGTGGCTCCAGGCTCCAGGTTTGATCCTACAGACTCAAACTTCAAGCCAACTTTAAGACCAACCAGATATGGAAGCCCTACATTCCTGGACCCCCAAAACCAGGTTAACACCCATGGACCCATGCTCCAAACTGGCCCTTGCACACCTAGGCTCCATACTTGCCCATGCAGATGCAAGCTCCATGCATGCCCTTGCAGAAAAGTCTCTAGGTCAGCTTCCACACCACCAAGCACCAAGCTGGCATCCACAGACCCAGGCTCTAGGCTGCCCTGACAGACTAGGTTTCAGGTTCACACCAGGGTCAGGCCAACACCTGTAAACCCAGTTTCCATACAGGTAACTGTGGGCCCAGGCTTCATGCTGACTCAGTGACATTAGGCTTTAGATCAGTTCCAGTGTGAGGTCAGCCCCAATAGATCCAGGGACCAGTCCTGTCACCATGGACCCAGCTGCCAATCCCTCCTCAGGATTAAGCAGGTCTTTGTGAACTCAGGCTTAAGGCACACCTTAGGCTCAAGGACATCCTTTGTAGACTCCAGGCTTGTGCCTGTGGACCCAGGTTCAAGGGTAGCCCCAGTGGCATGTTAGCCTCCATTTCCCAGCTCCTGGTAAACCCCTAGAGCCCCAGGCTCCATTAAGCCTTTTTGCCAGGTCAACTCCCATTACCCCGGGCTCCTGATCACTTCCTAGGGACCCAGACTCAAGCATGCTCATAGATACCCAAGTTCTAGGCTCAGCCCCTAAGTCTGAGGAACCAGGTGTACCACAGTAGCCCTTGGTACCAGAATAGTCAATGTGAATTAAGGACTAGGTCAAACACATTGGATCAAGACACCAAACCCACCTTAGTACCAGAACAGTCCCCACTGATTCTGTATCAAGTTCTATCCTAGGCTTCAGGCTAACATCTGTAGCCGTGACACCGGTTCATCACCTGAGTACCTAGGTACCAAGATCACCTCAGTGCCAATATGACCCCTGTGATCTCAGCTTTAAGAGCTACTCCAAGCTCCAGGATGGCACCCGCAGTCCCAAGCTTCAAGCCATTCCCTCTAGCCTCAGGTTCCAGGCCTGCCCCTGTGGCCTCAGGTACCAGGCTGGTACCTATGGACCTAAGTTTTAAGCCTGTACCAGGGCTAGGTCTGTCCCCATAGCACCAGACTCCAGGTTAGACTCCACAGCTGCACACCAGGCCTGCCACCACAGACCCAGGACCCAGGCTCATTTCCATGGGTCCAGGATCCAGGCCCACAACAATGGGCCTTGATACCATACTAGTTCACGAAAACTCAGAACCAGGGTCATTCTGTGTGGTGGCCAGGTGCCAAGCCCACACCAACACCAGTCTGAATAACATGGACTGTGGTTCCAGCCCTTCCTCAAGCCCCAGGCTTGCACCCATGGCCCTAGGCACTAAGCCATTACCTACAACTCCAGGATCTAGGCCTACCCCTGTGGATCCAAGCTCTAGCCTTGTCCCAGCCCTAGGCCAGCTACCGCAGTCTAAGACTCTAGGCTTAACCCTATAGACTAAGGCTCTAAGCCTGCCCCAGAGCCAGACCATTCCCTGTGGCCCCAGGCTCCAGGTTAGACCACCCAAAATCTCTGGACAGGTTGATTGTTGAAAGGCTTTTCCTATCATAGCCAATCCATAAAGGGGTCTATTTGAAATGTGTAGACACCAATGCCAGACAAAAATATCAAGAATAAGCAGGACAGAATGACACTACTAAAGGAACAAATTGAAACACCAATAGCCACTATAAAAAAATCAAAATCTAGAAATGGCCTAAGAAATAATTCATAATAATTATCTTAAAGAACCTCTGTGAGCTGCAAGAGAACACAGACAAGTACAGTTATATGTAGTGTGACAATGTTTTGGTCAATGATAGCCATATACAATAGTGGTCTCATAAGGTTATAATGAAGCTAAAAAATTCTTATTGCCCAATGAAGAATGTTGCACCTGTCATAAAGTCATGGCAAAATGTATTAGTCATTTATTTGTGGTGATGCTGGTATAAACAAATCTATTTCACAAGAAAAGCCTCGGGAAGATCCTTCAGGAGGTATTCCAAAAGAAGGCATTGTTATCAAAGGAAATGACAGCTCCATGCATGTTATAGCCCTTGAAGATCTTACTGTGGGAAAAGATATAGAGGTGGAAGACAGTGATATTGATGATCCTGACCCTGTGTAGGCCTAGGCTAATATGTGTGTTTGCATCTTAATTTTTAGCAACAACAAAAATAAATATATATATGCATATATATATATATATATATAAGCTTATAGAATAAGGATATAAGGAAAGAAAATAATTTTTGTACAGCTGGACAATGTATTTCTATTTCAAGCTAAGTGTTATTACAAGAGTCAAAAATTTAAAACAATTAAAAATTTCATAAAGTAAAAAACTTACAGTAAGTTAATTTATTATTGAAGAAATAAAAATAATTTTATAAATTTAGTATATTCTAGGTTTACAGTGTTTATGAAGTTCACAGTAATGTACAATAATATTTTAGGCCTTCACATTCACTCACCATTCACTCACTGACCCCACCCATAGCAACTTCCAGTCATTCATGCTCCATAAATGGTAAATGACCTATAGAGGCAAATTATTTTTTTATCTTTTATAGAATGTTTTCACTGTACCTTTTCTATATTTAGATTGCTTTAGATAAAAAAATACTTATAATTCTATTACAATTGCCTATCATACTTAGTATAGTAACATGCTGTATAGCTTTGTTGCCTAAGAGCAATACAGCCTAGATATGTAGTAGGCTATATCATCTAGGTTTGTGTAGGTACTTTCTGTGATATTTGCACAATTAAAAAATTGCCTAACAACACATTTCTTGGAATGTATCCATGTTGATATGCAATGTATGTCTATAAATGAAATCAGAATAGTGATTAAAAAAACTCCCATACAAACATTCTGGAGTAGAATTACACAATGACTGAACTGAAAAATTCTATAGAAAATTTCAAAAGCAGACATTATCTAGCAGAAGAAAGAATCACTGAGCTTTAAGACTGGTCATTTGAAATTAGATTGGTGGAAATGTAATTCCTATTTTGGACTATGAATTTTAAATCATTATAACTAGGCCCAAACACATCTTTATTAATCAAAATAGGAACCATTGCAATCAACATATTTTTGCCAATGAGAAATAAATTTTTTTATTCCTGTAGCATAAAAATCCATGCTTCAGGATTCTACAAATTCTTGGAAGCATTTTCTGCATCCTGCTGGTTGTGGAAGCATTTTCCCTGCAAAAAGTTGTCAAGATGCTTGAAGAAGTGGTAGTCGGTTGCAAGAGGTTGAGTGAATATAGCAGATGAGGCAAAACTTTGTAGCCCGGTTTCTTTTACTTTCAAAGTGTTGGTTGTGCCATGTGTGATTGAGCATTGCTGTGGAGAAAAATTGGGCCCTTTCTATTGACCAATGCCAGCTGCAGGCTTTGCAATTTGGGGGCATCTCATTAATTTACTGCACATACTTCTCAGGTGTAATGGTTTCCCTAGTATTCAGAAAGCTGTAGTGGATAAGACCGGCAGCAGACCACCAAACAGTGACCATGAACTTTTTTTGGTGCAAGTCTGGCTTTGGGAAGTGCTTTGGAGCTTCTCAGTCCAATCACTGAACTGGTTGTTGCTGGTTCTCGTATAAAATCCACTTTTCTACACACATCACAATCTCATTGAGAAATGGTTCATTGTTGCATACAAGAAGAGAAGACAACACTTGGATACAGCTGGAACCCATTCTACTAAGTGAAGTATCTCAAGAATGGAAAAACAAGCACCACATGTACTCACCAGCAAATTGGTATTAACGGATCAACACCTAAGTGGACATGTAGGAATAACATTTGTCGGGTGTTGGGCGGGTGGGAGGGGGGAGGAGGGGATGGGTATATACAAACATAATGAGTGAGATGTGCAACGTTTGGGGGATGGTCATGCTTGAGGCTCTGCCTCGAGGGGGGAGGGGGGATGGGCAATATACGTAACCGTAATATTTGTACCCCCATAATATGCTGAAATAAAAAAAAATAAAAAAAAAAGAAGAGAAGACAACACTTCTAAATGATGATTTTTTGATTTTTGGTCAGCTCATGAGGTAACCCAGTTATTGAGCTTTTCCACAGTTCCAGTTTGCTTCAAACGCCGAACGACCATAGAATGGTCTACCTTGAGTTCTTTGGCAGTTTCTCTTGTAGTTGTAAGAGGATCAGCTTTGATGGTTGCTCTCAATTGGTCATTGTCAACTTCTGATGGCCGGCCACTGTGCTCCACATCTTCAAGGTTCTCATCTCCTTTGCAAAACTTCTTGAACCAACACTTCACTGTGTGTTGTTAGCAGTTCCTGGGCCAAATGTTTTGTTGATGCTGTGAGTTGTCTCTGCTGCTTTACAACCCACTCAGATTTGCTTTTTGTCTAACATCATTTCCATTATCTAAAATAAATATAAAGTAAACACCAAATAATAAGTCATCAGCAAAATACACAAAGTGAGAAATGTGCAGTAAAATGTTGTATAAAATAACCACATTTTTAGGAATGCATTCCAGTATCAGATAGCAAATTTCAACAATGCTAAAACTGTAATTACTTTTGCACCAACCTAAACCCAGTCAGAGGAACCAAAAGAAAAAAAAATAATGAAAACAAATTAATAAAGCCTATAAGACTTATGGGACATAATCAAGTGAATCAAATAGGCATTATAGTAGTTCCAAAAGGAACACATAAAGAGAAAGGGGAAAAAACCTGTTTTTAACAAACAAGGACTCCCCAAATCTGGATAGGAAAATGAACATACAGATTCATTAAACTGGATGCTACAAATATAATAAGATAGGAATAAGACAAAGATGCCCACTCACCACTTTTATTCAACATAGCACTGGAAGTCCTAGTCAAGCAATTAGGTAAGAGAAAAAAAAAATAGAAGTTATCCAAATTGTAAACTAAGAAGTTAAATTGTCTCTATTTGCAGACAACATCATCCTATATATAGAAAACTAGGAGGATTGTACCAAAAAACTGTTGAAACTAAAACAAATTGAGCAAATTTTCAAAATTCAAAATCAACACACTGAAACCTATGTTTTATTTTATTTATTTTTATTTTTTTTTTGTTTCAGGATATTATGATGGTACAAACATTTTGGTTACATGTTGTGACTTTGCCACACCCAAACCATGATTTTAGGCATGCCCTTTCCCCCCTACAATGCTCACTGCATCCATTAGCTGTGAGTTATCTCCCCACCAACCCCCCAACCCCCAAAGAATATTACTACCTTGTGAGCACCTTAGTGTTGATCAGTCAGTGCCAATTTGATGGTGAGTACATGTGGTGCCTATTCTTCCATTCTTGTGATACCTCACTTCGGAGGATGGGCTCAAGCTCTATCCAGGAAAATATAAGTGATCCTAGATTATTGTTGTTTTTTATAATTGAGTAGTATTCCATTGTACACATATACCATATTTTATTAATCCACTCGTGGATTGACAAGCAATTGGGTTGTTTTCACATCCTTGCGATAGTGAATTGTGCTGCCATAAACATTCCAGTGAAGATGTCTTTATTATAGAATGACTTTTGTTCCGTTGAGTAGATGCCTAATAGTGCTATTGCTGGATCAAATGGTATTTCTATTTTTAGCTAAAGTCCATGTTTTAAATCAACATTAAAAAATAAGTTGAATTTCTATATATTAACAATTAACTATCCAAAAAAGAAATTAAGACATCAGTCTTACTTACAATATTATCAAAAGAGTAAATATTTAGGAATAAATTTAAGCAAGCTGGTAAAAGTTGTATACACTGAAAAACTTGAAACTTTGGTGAAAAAATTTGAACAAGACTCAAATGAATAAAAAAAATCCAATGTTTCATGGATTGTGAAAAGTAGCACTATTAAGATGCCCATACAATCAAAAGCAATCTCCAGATTAAAGATAATCCCAGGCTGGAGAGAAAAAATGGCGGAGTAAAGGTAACCCCCGAATTCCTGCTTCCAGAGAAGGAGACATAGATCTTGGTCTCCTACACGCGAGTGGATCTTCCCGCTACAAGGACAGCATCAAGAATCTGCAGAAGTTCAGCTCGGGACTCTCAGAAAAGGAAAAAAACAAGGTGATCGGGAGATAAGATTGTGTTCTCAGGAGAGTGCAAAACAAACAATAGGGCACGTGAGAGGGCGCCGGCCCACTAGGCCAGTGGGTGAAGTGGGATCAGACCCACAGGAGAACTCCTTGCTTCACCATTGACCTCCAAACCAACCCAACCAGGGTCCTGTATGAATTTGGTGGGAAATCGCGGCAGGAAAAGTGGGTGCTGGAGAGTGCCATCATTAGTGGAAACTCCACGGAGCCCCGAGCTAGGACGGCTCCAAGATGGGAGGAAACCGAACTGAGCTGATAGGGGAGGCAGTTAGATGTCTTGCCTCTGGTAAGGAGCGGGGCCAGCCCTACAGAGCTGTTCACTAATTCGGGGACTCTAAGCTGGAACTGCCTCAGGTGAATAAGACTACACAGGGCGAGTCAGTAAGAGCCAGGGCTGTGGCTGAACTGGAAGTAGAGAAGGCGGCATAGAGGAGGCAATGGGGTGTCCTGATGACCCAGATCCCCAACCTGCCACCTGCCACCTCCTAAACAGTCAACCCCAGTGCTGGTGCCCTGCGAGTGGGCAAGCAGTCGCCATTGAGGGGGTTCACCGAACAGCCGCCATGGTGCGAAATGGTGTGGCGGACAGATCCCCTCCCCAAGCCTAGAGACTCTCCTGACAAATTTCGCCCCTACACAATCTGCGATCGCCTCACCAGGCCTGGCTCGATCAATGAACTACTGAGAAGACTAACGCCAAAGGGGAATTACAGCTACTGTGGCACAGGGTGCTGGGCAAACTGGGGAGCTACTTCCTCCCCCTAGCTTGCATCTCTCCTGCCGAAAGTGGTAGGCTCCACCCCTGGAGGCAGGGTGAGACAAGAAAAGCCACTCTCTCTAAAATCTAGGGAGAACCCGCTGGGCCTGTGCAAAGTTCATAAGCGGGCAGTATAAAAGACTTTGCTTCCCAGAACACTTTAGGTCACCCAGTTGATCAAAACGCTGGGGCTGTATCTCCTCCCCCTGTCAGTGGCCAACAGTCAGGGCCATGGTCAGGGATCAAGTCATCCATAAGTGGCCACAATAGGCTCCAAAAGTAACCCTTCCCAATAGGGGTACCTTCCAAGTGTGGTGGAAGAGCTTCCCCAAGTGGCTGATAAAGAAACTACAGAAGAGAGAAACTCTGGACACCATCAATGTATCCAGATGGGGACAGCTCAGCAAAAGATTTCAGGAAAGTCAAAATAACAAACCAAAAACACTCCCCCCAAGAGATACACCAGCTCTCAAGAAATGGAAACTGAACAAACCCAAAACACTAAAATGACAGAAGAAGAATTCCAAAATTGGATTGTAAGAAAGCTCAAAAATATGAAGAAAAAAATGGATAACCAACACAAAGAAACCACAAAGAAAATTCAGGACTTGGAACAAAAATTCACTAAGGAAATTGAGATCTTAAAGAAAAATCAATCCAATCTCCGGGAAATGAAGAATCAATTCAGGGAAATACAAAACACAGTGATAAGCTTCAAAAATAGGGTGGACCAAACAGAAGAAAGAATCTCAGAGATTGAAGATAACACTTTTCAATTAAATAAATCAATCATAGAGATAGAGCAGAGAAACAAGAGAAACGAGCAAAGCCTACAAGAGATGTGGGATTATGTGAAGAAACCTAATGTGAGGGGCATAGGGTTACTAGAAGGGGTTGAAGAAAACACTCGAGTGTTGGACAAGCTATTTGAAGATATAATAGAGGAAAATTTCCCAGGCCTTGCTAAAAATCTCCAGATACAAGTTCAAGAAGCTCAAAGGACCCCTGGGAGATTCAATGCAAACAGGAAGATGTCACAACATGCAGTCATTAGACTGACCAAAATATCAACTAAAGAGGCCCTTCTAAGAGCTGTAGGATGAAATAAGCAAGTTACATACAAAGGAAAACCGATCAGAATAACACAAGATTTCTCAACTGAAACACTACAAGCAAGGAGATACTGGGACCCCATTCTCACTCTTTTGAAACAAAATAATGCCCAGTCTAGAATTTTGTACCCTGCAAAACTAAGCTTTATATATGAAGGAGAAATTAAGACATTGTCAGGTAAGCAAAGTCTGAGGGTATTCACCAAGACAAGACCAGCCCTACAAGAAGTACTCAAAACAGTGTTATGCACAGAACACCATAACAAATACTCACAAACATAAAAACACCCAAAACCTAAAGATTAAAGGCCAGAAATCACAATGACTCAAGAGAGAAACCAAAACAACAACGTCCAACCCAACAGAATGAACAGCAATCTACCTCACCTATCAGTTCTCTCAATAAATGTGAATGGCTTAAACTCCCCATTCAAGAGACATAGGCTGGCTGAATGGATAAGAAAATACAAGCCAAGTATCTGCTGTCTTCAGGAAACACATCTAACCTGCAAGGTTGCATATAGACTAAAAGTAAAGGGGTGGAGATCAGTATTTCAAGCAAGTGGAAGCCAGAAGAAGGCTGGCGTGGCAGTTCTGATCTCAGATGATTTAGTTTTTAAACCATCAAAAGTAGTGAAAGACAAAGATGGTCATTATATAATGGTGAAGGGTAGAGTTCAACAAGAAGATATAACAATTTTAAATTTATATGCACACCACTTAGGTGCACTCAGATTCATAAAGCAAACCTTACTGGATCTAAGCAAATTAACAGCAACTCCATAATAACAGGAGAATTCAACACCCCACAGACTTCTCAGGACAGATCCTTCAAACAGAATATTAATAAAGAAATAATGGACTTAAACAAAACTCTAGAACAATTGGGTCTGACTTACATTTAAAGGACAGTCTACCAAAAATCCACTGAATATACATTCTTCTCATCAGCTGACGGGACATTCTCTAAGATTGACCATATCCTAGGGCACAAAGTAAGTCTCAAAAAATTTAGAAAAATATAAATCATACCATGTATCTTCTCAGAGCACAGGGGAAAAAAAGTAGAAATCAATCCTAACAGAAACCCACATTTCTACACAAAAATGTGGAAATTAAACAACTTTCTTTTAAATGATTACTTCATAAATGAAGAAATCAAGATGAAAATAAAAAAATTCTTTGAACAAAATGACAATGGAGAGACAAGTTATCAAATCCTCTGGGACACAGCTAAAGCAGTACTGAGAGGAAAGTTTATTTCCATTGACGCCTATAATCAAAAGTCTAAAAGATCACAATAAAAACAATTTAATGAATTGACTCAAAGAGCTGGAAAAAGAAGAACAGACCAACCCCAATCCCAGCAGAAGAAGTGAAATTAACAAGATCAAATCAGAACTTAAAGAAATTGACAATAGGGAAGCTATACAGAATATTAATAAAACAAAAAAGTTGGTTATTTGAAAAAATAAACCAAATTGACATGCCTTTGGCTAGACTAATGAAAAACAGAAAAGAGAAATCTCTAATAAGCTCCATCAGGAACAAAAAAGGAGATATCATTACTGATCCCAAGGAGATACAAGATATAATTTATGAATACCTTTATGCACACAAACTGGAAAATGTGGAGGAAATGGACAAATTTCTAGAACCACACAGCCTCCCTAGGCTCAACCAGGAAGAAATAGAACTCCTGAACAGACCAATATCAAGAGCCAAAGTAGAAACAGCAATTAAAAATCTTCGTAAAAAGAAAAGTCTCAGGCCAGATGGTTTAACACCGGAATTTTACCACACTTACAAAGAACTGGTGCCTATATTGCAGAAATTATTCCACAGTATCGAGAAGAATGGAACCTTCCCCAACACCTTTTATGATGCAATCATAATTCTGATTCCAAAACCTGGAAAGGATGCAACAATAAAAGAAAATTACAGATCAATATCCCTTATGAATATAGACACAAAAATTTTCAACAAAATCCTAGCTAACCGAATTCAGACGCTTATAAAAAAAATAATCCATCACTACCAAGTGGGCTTCATCCCAGGGATGCAGCGATGGTTCAACATACGTAAATCTATAAATGTAATTCACCACATAAACAGACGCAAAAGCAAAGACCACATGATTCTTTCAATAGATGCAGAAAAAGCTTTTGACAAAATTCAAAACCTATTCATGATGAGAACACTTAAGAAAATAGGCATAGAGAGGACTTACCTAAAAATGATACAAGCCATATATGACAGACCCACAGCCAGCATCATACTGAATGGGGAAAACTTAAAAGCATTCCCACTTAGAAATGGAACCAGGCAAGGCTGTCCACTATCTCCACTTCTATTCAAAATATTGCTCGAAATCCTGGCTATAGCAATCAGACATGAAAGAGGAATTAAATGTATCCGAATTGGGGCAGAAGAGATCAAACTTTCACTGTTTGCTGATGATATGATATTATATTTAGAAAACCCCAAGCATTCAACCAAGAAACATCTGGAATTGATAAATGAATTTAGTAAATCTCAGGATACAAAATAAACACACAGAAATCAGAGGCATTCATATACGCCAACAACAATCAAATTGAGAACCAAATCAAAGACTCAATACCATTCACAATAGCAAAAAAGAAAATAAAGTACCTAGGAATATACTTAACAAAGGAGGTAAAAGACCTTTACAGGGAGAACTATGAAATAAGGGAAGGAAATAGCAGAAGATGCAAATAGATGGAAATCCATACCATGGTCATGGGTCGGCAGACCCAACATCATTAAAATGTCTATATTACCCAAACTGATCTACAGATTCAATGCAATACCTATTAAAATCCCAACATCATTCTTCACAGATATGGAAAAAATAATTTTATACTTCCTTTGGAACCAGAGAAGACCCCGCATATCAAAAGCAATTCTAGGCAATAAAAACAAAATGGGAGGTATTAATATGCCAGATATCAAACTTTACTACAAAGCTGAAGTAATTAAAACAATCTGGTATCGGCACAAGAATAGGATTATTGACCAGTGGAACAGACCTGAGAACCATGATATAAAACCATCCTCATATAGCGATTTAATCTTTGACAAAGCAGACAAAAACTTACGCTGGGGAAAAGAATCCCTTTGCAATATATTGTGCTGGGAAAACTGGATAGCCACTTGTAGAAGGCTGAAAGAGGATCCACACCATTCTCCTCTCACAAAAATCAACTCACGCTGTATAAGAGACTTAAACCTGAGGTATGAAACTATTAGAATTCTAGAGGAAAATGTTGGAAACTCTCTCCTAGACATCGGCTTAGGCAAAGAATTTATGAAGAAGACCCCAAAGGCAATCACAGCAGCAGCAAGAATAAATAAATGGGACATGATCAGACTAAAAAGCTTCTGCACAGCCAAAGAAATAGTCATGAAAGTAAACAGACAACCTGCAGAATGGTAGAAAATCTTTGCATCCTACACATCTGATAAGGGGCTGATAACTAGAATCTACTTAGAACTCATGAAAATTAGCAAGAAAAAATCAAACAACCCTATCAAAAAGTGGGCAAAGGACATGAACAGAAACTTTTCTAAAGAAGACAGAATAATGGCTAACAAACATATGAAAAAATGCTCAACATCTCTAATCATTAGGGAAATGCAAATCAAATCTACAATGAGATATCACTTATTTCCTGTAAGAATGGCCTTCATCCAAACGTCCCAAAACAATAGATGTTGGCGTGGATGCGGAGAGATAGGAACACTCCTACACTGCTGGTGGGACTTCAAAGTAGTTCAACCTGTATGGAAAGCAATATGGAGATACCTTAAAGCGATACAAGTGGATCTACCATT
>VBSM01000656.1:5863186-5873402 GCA_008086735.1 Cheirogaleus medius | reverse complement strand
TACTTGTATCTCTTTAAGGTATCTCCATATTGCTTTCCATAGAGGTTGCACTAGCTTGTAGTCACATCAGCAGTGTAGGAGTGTTCCTATCAAAAAGTGGGCAAATGACATGAATAGAAACTTTTCAAAAGAAACAGAATAATTGCCAACAAACGTATGAAAATGTGCTCAACACCTCTAATCATCAAGGAAATGCAAATCAACATCACAGTGAGATATCACTTATCTCCAGTGAGAATGGCCTTTATCGAAAAGTCCCAAAACAATAAATGTTGGTGTGGATGCGGAGAGATAGGAACACTCATACACTGCTGTTGTATTTTTTGTTTTATTCTTGTTTGTTTTCTTGATACAACCACTAAAACTCCTGTTAATGGTCTGTTCTTGAAAAGCAGATCCAATTTTGATACATTGGGGAAAATCTAGAAGTGTCAGATTTATGTGACCTTACATTCATATAGACCTCACATCTAGATGGATAAGATCTTAAAATAAAATTAAGGATTTTTCCCACCAATGTCAACTGACATTTACCTTTTATGTACATGTAGGCTGTAAGATTAATCTGTCTTTACTATATAGGTTTTTTTCTGCCATTTAAAAAAATCTGGCTTCTTTCACTCAGAATATTTATTTTAGTTTCACCCATTGTTGCATGTATGAAGTTCATGTCTTCTGATTGCTGTGTAGTATTCCTCATACACTGCAGATGAGAATGTACAACCACCTTGGAAAATAGTTTGGTATTTTCTTAAAAGTTAAATGCACACCTACCATTCTACTCTTAGGTATTTTCTTCTTTTTTTAAATGCAAAACTTGACTTGAGACAGTGATCTTGATTTAGTAACTCTAGGATGGGGTCATGGCCAGTATGACATAGCACATCATGTTTTAGTTACAGGCTGCATATATAAAATACATATCATACTAGCTAGAAAATAGTAGATTTTAATAAATGCTGACTTTCTTTCCTTTATGTCTATATTTATCTGTTTCTTCTGTCAGACTCTGGGCTGTTCAACAGTGGGATCCATGCCAATTTTATCACAATAGTGCACATATCATGTGGTACAGAGACTGATACATTGCAGGCACAGTTCTCAATAGGAGCTTGTCATATTTTTGTATTATTCTATAATAAGATATTACTGTAAGGAATCATATTTCTGGGGATAAAGTTGAATCTGTGATCTATGTAAAACATAAGATAATGAATGTACATATAAAAGAGTTTTTAAAGTTTGAAAGATTTACATGAAAGAAACAACATATAAAAGAATCTACATATAAATGTGTTGCAGTACAAAAATATAGCTTACAATTAATAGGTTTTGAGCTAATTTAGGTCAAGGATTATGCCTTTCACCTCTTAGATAACTCCTTAGTACCCTAAACAGTATCGTGTTCTTAGAGGCAGTTTAATTAATGTTCAATTGATTGATCGTGACTACATTTGCCCTTAAAAAAACTGCTAAAATTTTCACTTCTCAAGTTGTTTTTCTTCCCCCTAGCTCATGCTAATATGCACTCAGTAGAAACCTAATTTTTTATGCAATATGTTATTTGGAGTTTAAAAAGGGAATATCATAAACACAGTGAACAAAAATTGGGATGTTAAACTTTGTGAATCTAGTTAGTAAAGGCCTTTGGTAGAGTAAAGCCAAGGCAAATACTTCTAACTACATTCAATCTCTGCTATTCCTATTCTTCTCTGAGCAATCTCTGTATTGTCCATATACTTCTCAGGTTCATTTATGAAAAATGCTTCTAAATTGCCATTTATTTCAGAGATGCTTGCTTGTATGATTTTACTAAACATTAGGGGCAAATGATAGGCTTACATCAGATAAAAGCAAAAAATAGCTTCATTTTTGTTTATTGTGCATGAGAATTGGCATACACAACATTGAGTAATCTGTCATCCAGGCCCTTAATGACAAGAAAGAAAAAGATCTTTTGTGTTTGGTGGATATGCACAAGGGCAAAGTAGATTAGTGTTTAGTTATGAGAAGAATTGGATCAAAGACTAGGCATGACTGTTCTAAATCATGGATGCCTTAATAGTAGCTTACACTTGAGGTTCCACACAGAAACAAAGCCATAAGGGTCAATGAGCAAATTCAACTATTAAAAATGTGTATATTAATGAATATCTGATATTTTAGGAAACATATATGAGAATATAAAATTATTATTCACTGAAGTGGTTCAGAGTGTAGGAGAGGACACAGAGATATAGGTCAAATGCAGACTTGGCAAGTAATTACTAGAAAACAGAATAGAAAGAGTAACATCATAGAAATCCAGACGAAGCATAAGGTGAGACCAAAAAAGAAAAAATAAAGCAATTGAAGTCAAGGGAGATGGCTTAAAGGAAGACGACTTTGGAACTGCTCTTTGAAAGATAGATATGACCTTGACAGTCAGAGATAGAGCTGAGGTCATTCCAGTGAAAGGGATCGGCATGAATAAAAGCAAAGAACTAAACAAGTGCAGTTTAAAGTGCCTAGAGCAGAGGAGAGGATGATCACAATCCAGGCTGAAGAGGAAGGTTGAGAAAGATGATGGGATTTTGAATACCACAAATAATTTAGATATCATTCAAAAGGCAATGAGCAGTTTTAGAGAAAGTGAATGTCATGATCAATTTTGGAATTTAGGAAGATCAGTGTGGTAGGAATGTAATGGTTTAGAACCAAAGGAATTGAAGGCAAAAGGAATATTAAAACAGTCCCTAATCATAAAATAAAGGTTTGAATTAGGACTGAATGGATGAAGAGAAAAAGAAGGTGTGAGAAATATTGTGCAGTGGAAACCAACAGACAATGTAGTCAGAGATCAACATCAACACTTCTAGCATAGAGAATGGCAATACAGAGAATACAAGGAAAGGAAGAGGACCAGATGCCAAATCATTGCAGGTGGAATGAATGTCAAGGAACTGAATAGATTATGAGAAGGCTCAGATAGGATCAACCAATCATTAATTATTAGACTATATAATTCTAAGACAAACTGCAAATCAAAAATTGGTGAATCAGTGGTTTTCTCTACATATATTTAGAAGATGGTTAATAACCTACAAGATTACTTGGACTCATATCTTTATACTTTTGAAACAATTTTATTTGAAACCAACCTTTAAAGAGATCAGCAAATTATAGAGAAAGTATATGAGAAATATTTTCATACAAAGTTAAGCATATAGAGCTTACTTAAATACTTGAAATGCAACTCATCCTTGACTCTGTATTTGCAAAATCTAGGTGGACTTGGCTGGAAATATTTTGCCAGGAAATCAGAGGTTTGGCAGTGAGTTCTCCACATATTCCAGTGTTTTGTTGTTGTTGTTGTTTGGTTTGCTTTTCAGATGTGAGTCATCTCGTGTGTAAAATAAGAAAATGAATGTTTTAGAAACCCAAAGCTTCATTTTTGCTACACACCAAAGAATAGGAAATTTCTAGGGAAAATGTAGATATTTCCAGACATGGCTACTATTCAAGTAAAGTGCTGAAGGACATGTTGGGGGCTACCAGGCAGATTTAATGATTAGGGACTTTTGGACAAAGATTACAGCATGCACAAACGCGGTAGGCATTTATAATTATATTACAATCACACCATCAGCTGCTGGGGTGCTTCTGTGGCCTATTCCATGGTTATTATTAAAATCCTGTAGTTAGAATTCATCCAGAGACTATGGTGTTAAGACAAGAGTAACTGTAGCAGCAGCACCCATAGCTGCAGGGAATTATAGTTCTAAGTGAAGTAAAGAGATGTTTTTCTTGAGAAAACACTGTAGGTATGATTTGAAGGCAAAAATAAAAGGCCAATGTGCATAATTTAATATTTATACTACTATAATCACTGTCTAATTGCAATTGGCATTGAAAAGGATGACATTTCTCTTGTAGACAAGAGTGCCTTCCAGTAAGCGGTGACCACTGAATTCATATTTTTAATGCATGCCTCCTCAATTATAGGGACCAGAACAAAAAAGCCTGCTTTACTTAGGTAACTAATGCTTACTGTCGACATACAATATGCCAAAATCTTCATGGCTCATGAAAAAGCAGATGCTTCTAGATGGATATTTCGCTTGTACAGCTTTACCCCAAGCAGTGACTCAGAGATGCAGCCTCCTTATGTTTAGTGCCTGTGCCAATGTTCTTAGAGCACTGCACTAGTTAAGATAATGTATATTTACAAACAGTTGAGAGGGGGCCAGAGAGAGAGAGAGAGAGAGAGAGAGAGAGAGAGGGAGATCATGAAAGACTATGAGGATTTTTAGGAGCCCAGTCTGGAAGTGACATCCATCACTGTCCACTTTCCACATTCCAAAACTAGTTACATGCCACTACCTGGATGCAAAAGCACTGGGACATGTGGTCTTTTTGTATGTACAGGAGGACAAGAAAATATTGTGGACACTGGATCCACAGCATATCACAATAGGACACAGTTTACATGAAATTTAATTATGGCCATGAGGAAGGCACAAGACATTCCTGATTAAAGAGGAAAATTCTAATACAACAGCTTAGGCTTTAGGATTACACAATTTTCACATAAAAAGATAAAGATGAGATCGGGCACATTCAGGGTTGTATAACCCACACTTCAATGCTATGCAATATGTCTATTTAACAAATCTGCAGAAATATGTAAAAATAATTAGAAAAAGAGAAAGAATCATCAATGAATTTTTCTGTCAGATACTTCAGCCTGTGTGATTATGGCATGGTCTGATGAGAACACAGCTAGAAGTTTAAATACTTACTGTCTTGATTTCATCACTAATTAGTTATGTGACCTTTGGTACAGTCCATGACTATTTTAATCTTATTTATCCATCTGTAAAATGAAGCTACTAATTCTGGTCTTTATATTTCACAGTTTATACAAGATAGCTTTGATAGACCTAAAGTGAAAGTAGCACAACACAAATCATATAGTAACCTTGAGTCAGGGAACTGACAGGCAGTACTTTAGACATTGTTTTAGGCATCACTACAGGCATTACTTAATTGTGCAGGTATTGCTTAACTGAGTCAGAGAGTCTTTGTTTTGAGCTACCCTGATCAAAACAAGATGAAGGCAGGACAATCTCTAACAGGTTAGAACCAAGATGGTGGAGAAATTGATGACCTCCTGACCTTACAGCATCATTATACACTTCATTACCATAAAAGTTTCTAAGAAAACCTCACACTCCCATCATGCACCTGACAGCATGACACTTCCTGATTGACCATATTTAGTCAAAAGGAGGGTGTCACCCTAACTGCAGGAAAACACTGCCCCTTTCCAAGAAATGACATGAATATTCCTTCCCTTGTTTAGCCTATAATTAAGCTGTTGCTTAAGTAGGAGAGCTAAAGGAAGCATGGGGCTGGTTGTCCTCTGCAGGGAGAACTAGCCTCTACTCTGTTGGTGGAGTAGATTTTCTATATTTTCTAAATAAAACTCATTTTCGTTTTATACTGTCAGCGTATTACTAAATTCTTTTTTGCATAAAGTCAAGGAACACTTGGACTTCAAGTGGTTCCCAGCATTGGGAGTCATTTTTCTGTGGCAATCTGACCTGCTAAGTTGGAATAACTCTTATGCCTTCCTTTTTTTTTTCTGCCAGATCTGGTATCTCCAGGGTTCTTTCTTATCACAAAAGAGTTGTTTTTAAATAAAATATGATGGGCTGACAGAGAAGGCTTTATGGTCATTTCATCCCTGTACTTGTCTTTGGTTACCCCAGTGTGGACAAATTAGTACTTTACAGAAGAAGGATGTGCATTTTATGGGCCAGATCTACTAAGAGATGTTGAATATAATAAAATAACATGCAGAAGTAACACATTTTGTTTGAACAATATCTAGCTGAATTTGTAGTTCTTTTAAGATAAAAATAAACCTGTTAATACTGGAAACAAAGACAATTGGAACTAAAGGTAGAATAAAGATGGACCTTTTCCCCTCTCTATCCTCCTACTTCCAGTTTATTTTTAGTACCATTTTATGCAAATATTTTCCTGAAGCAGGGTAGCACAGTTTCACAGTAACTTATTGCAAATGCAACACAGCTAAAGAGTTACTACATAGGGTAAATGGAGGTCACATCTGGATAGGAATAGATGACAGAAGTCAAATTAATAATTGGCATTTTAAGATAAGACTCTTATTTATTTTTCCAAATATTTCAAATGTATATCATGAGTTTTTCATTTGATTATGACTCTCAAATAGAGGAGGTTTGCATATGGTGAACATAATTTTAAAACCACAGAGAGGCCAGGCCATTGAATATGTTAAAATAATTATATGAGAGAGGCCATTAGAATGAAGTGGCTCTAAAAGCTTGGGTTCCTATGTAAGCAAACAAAATCTACCTCGGACTCATTTCCTGTAAGCAGCTAATTTGAAAAAAATACAAAACCTAAGCTCAGCCAATCACAGGTGGCCAATTAGGTTTTAGTTGTATTGCCTGGAGCTTCCCAACAGTATAGTTCAAATAAAGCAATTTCTCAAAACTTTAACCAATAATTTCTTTGTTCTGCTTCTACATTCACCCTATAAAAATTTTCCCTTCAACTACCTCTACCTTAAATCTCACACCAAAGATGATGATATATATTATAAATATGTCAACCTGAATATAAACAGCAGATGTTTCACTAAACTAACATAATCTCAGAGAACATAGTCAATTCCCATTTTTTCTTAGCTGATTTTTATACAGCCATATATATTCATTTTGATTCAACAAGTTTTAAAAAAGAATTTTTGCTGTGAATCTAGCCGTATTTATGAAGCTTTGAGATATTTATAACAAATAGAAAGTATAGGCCCACTTCTCAAGGAGGTGCTTCTATTTTAAGCATGTATAAACAATACTCAGATCAAAATCAGTTTTCTCCCATGAAGAGCCCCATAAATTAAAATTTAAAGAAACTCATTGATCTTATAATGCAAATGTTATTATTTTCCTTAAATCAGTGATATAAAAAGTATCAACTGAATTCTTTTTTCTTATTTATGAGGATATGTTAATTCAGCAAAGTAGAACCATTACTTCTTTTCTTCAGAATGAAATTCTGAGGATTATTAGGGCATAATCACCTCCTAAAGTAAGCTTATTATATTTATTTTAAGAAAAGCATTGAGGAAATTTCATCAACCCGTGAGAAAATATTAGCACAATAAATTGTTGTTTAGTTACTATGGATTATAATGTTATTTTTGTAGAAGTGGTGAGAACCCTTGCAAATAACAATTAAGGGGCATTTTCTCTAGTAATCTTCTGTTAGAAATCATCATAACTGTGAGACTGTCTTTTCTAGGATCCCCAATTCAGGTGTAGTAAACAAATCTTTACATCAAATACATATTTATTTCCCATACTTAAAGATGGTGTTGTAGATCTTACTATCTGCATCTTAAAAATATATAAATTCAATCATCTTCCCTTTGTGGTAATAAGATTCAATAATCACGTGCTGTTTTTCTTTCTGGACCATGGTGTTTTCATAATCCCTTTATGCTGCTATAACAAAAATAGCATAGACTACGTGTCATAAACAACAAATATTTGTTTCTCACAGTTCTGGAGACTGGGAAATCCCAAATCAAGACACCGCACATTCATTATCTGGTGAGAGTCTTCTTCCAGGTTGCAGACTGCTGACTTCTTTCTGTATTCTCACAGAGCTTTCTGGGATTCTTTTTAAGGACACTAATCCTATTTATGAGAGCTCCACCCTAATGACCTAATCGTCTCCCAAATACCTCACCTCTTAATACATTGGGAATAAGGTTTCAAAACATCAATTTTGGGAGATCACGTGCAATCAGTGTCATATGTCCAATATTAGTGAAATTAAAATAGACAAATATATATATATATGTGCATTACACCCACACTGGCACATAATCACACATATTAATTTTTGTGAAATTATTTGATTTTTCTGAAATTTTAATCTAATGACTTTTACTTCATTTACTATTATGTTCAAATTTTTCATTCTCCATTTTAGAAATAGAGTTTTATCCCTACTTGTGATATTTGAGTCTCAATGTTAAGAAAAAAATAAAAGCCAGTGTTCAAAGAAGTCTTTGGAAGTTCAGAGATACCATCAAAGAATCCTGATTTATGTTGATACAAGCATATAAATATTACTCCCTAACTTCCATCTTAGACTTAATTTTCTTAATAGTGCCTTTAGTTTTTTAAACTATTTCTAGTCTTGCTACATTAAACTATAATGTTCTGTTGATTGGTTATTAAATAAGTGAAAATAGGAATTATAAAGTTTTCAGCAACTTATTACTATTATATTTCAAAGAATTATTTCATTTATTTATATTCACTGCAAAATCACTTTTCCATTTTCTCTCAGATACACTGATATGGAATTACATGCAATAATACTTATTGCTCCGCTGAAATTTTGGCACCACAATGCAGTCAAATTACATCCATATATAAAAATTAATCACATTTTAAAGTATGTATATATTTTTGGTATAAAATGAGAAACACCTTGAAAAATTATTAAATTTAGTGTTGTATGATAGAGGTAGACTCATTTATGTCAGATATGTGAGTTCCAGGGTTTTGTTTCTGATAGAAAGTTACCAAGTATCTCTCAGTATGCCATTAAACCTATGTGTCTATCAATTTCTTCATCTAAAGACTGTAGAAGATCACAGTATCTTCCTAACCTTTCTCTCAGATTTGTTGTGAAATTCAAATGAGACAATTACTGTAAAAACCCTTTGGAATATATGTAGCTATATATACATTCAAGAAGTAATTATTCAGTCTGCCATTGTAATTGATTAAACATACTTGGTCAATTCTATTTTAATTTAAGGGCAGATATTATGTATCTAACATTCTCAATAATCCTCAAAAGCATCTAGTGCAAGCACCATAACTGGTGCCACAGAGGTGGTTGGTGAAGGTTAAGAATCTGGATTTAGTCAGATATTGCTTCATCATTTTTTTCCAAAACAAATGACATTCCAAGGAGAAATTGGAGTGAGAAAATAAAATAGTTCGATTGGTGTGTAAGTACCTGGAGCATAGAAGACAAGGGAGGGATGGAAAGTCACTGCTAAGTTGAAAAAGGGGCGCCTGGAATCTTTGTACTTTATGAAAGTATTAATACATATTTGCCCTTATGTAGATTTCTCCAAGTATACTCACCACCTCATACAAAAGCACCATCTATAGAAAATTATTTTACCAAGCATCTTATCATGCCAGATACTATGACATACTTACATTTAGTGATGAGATAAACAACATTTTGTTTAAATGAAGACAGTGAGGATATGTAACCATTTAATCCTGATACTGTCAATTCATTTCAGCTCATTTCCCTTCAAAATTGATAAATCGCTTACTTTATGGTACATACCATAAAGCCATTGAAAGCCAAACATGACCAAAATGTGCATTCTACCCCCCAGAAACTTGACAGAGATTACCAAGTTACACACTGAATGTGTAGATGTTTCAGGAAAACCATTATGCCAATAAGAATCAGTGGGCAAATAACCACATTAAAGACAAAATGCAGAGAGGGCATTAGAAAGGATAGATTTTATAAATGTTTTTCTTATTTTCTATTGAATGATTACCTAGTGGGAAGGTAATACTAATAGAGAGAAAAGAAATCTGTATATCTGAGACATGATGACTTATAAATGACTAAACAAGATGGAAGAGAATGAATAAACTGGCAAAAATTCACTCAAGATGGATAACAGACTTAAACCTAAGACATGATACCTTAAGAATCCTAGAAGAAGTTGTTGGGAAAACCCTATCAGACATTGGTCTAGGCAAAGAATTTTTGAGGAAGACCCCCAAGGCAATCACTGCAGCATCAAAAATAAACAAATGGGATCCAATCAAATTAAAAAGTTTCTGCACGACCAAGGAAACTGTCAGTAAAGCAAATAGACATCCCACAGAGTGGGAGAACATATTTGCTCTCTTCACCACTGATAAAGGCCTAATAACAAGAATCTATCTAGAACTTAAAAGAATTAAGAAGAAAAAAATCAAACAATCCCATCAAGAAATGGGCAACGGAAATGAACAGAAACTTCTCCAAAGAAGACAGACTAACAGCCTGCAAACATATAAAAAAAATTCTCATCATCTCTAATCATCAGAGAAGTGCAAATCAAAACCACAATGAGATACCA
>VBSM01000656.1:5810738-5832034 GCA_008086735.1 Cheirogaleus medius | reverse complement strand
TGGGGAAAGGGTAATTATAAATACCAGTGACTTAGGCTAGGATTATTTTTCATACCTTGTTTGTAATCATTTCAGCAAATATGTTCTTAACCTGTATGCTTCTGAAAAAATATTTGGGAATCCTAGTCAAATAAACTACTTTGTAAGTTGTACCTCCACAGTTTTTTAGAATTATGTACACTTGTCTTTACAGAATTCCCTATCAGTAATTGCTTCAGTTGACAAGGCCAGCAACACATCTTCATCTACTCCTACCTCAGGAGTAAATCAACAAGGAAGCCCCATGTCATCAGAGAGATGAGGGAAACTTGATTGCCTTTCTCTTTCAGAAAACATCATACTGGTCCATTAAATTGATGACATTTTGCTTATTGGACCTAGTGAGCAAGAAGTAGCAATTACTCTAAGCTTATTGGTAAAATATTTTCTTGTGTCAAAATGTGATGCAGTAACTCTGACAAAAATCCAGAGACCTTTCCTTCATTGGAATTTTTAGAAGTCCAGTGGTGTGAGACATATTGAGATATCCTTTCCAAGGTAAAGGATAGATGGTTGCATCTGGCTTGTTGTATAACCAAAAAAGAAAAAGGCACACCTAGTGAGGCTATTTGGATTTTCAAGGCAACATATCCCTCATTGGGCATGCTATTCCAGCATATTTTCCAAGAGACATGAAAAATCTACTAGTTTCAAATGAGGTCCAGGAAAACAGAAGGCTCTCCAGCCAGTCTTGGTTGCTGTACAAGCTGCTCTGTCATTTGAACTGTATAATCCAGCAGACCCAATGTTAATTTAAGTGTCTGTTGCAGATAGAGATGCTTTCTGAAGGTTTGCCAGGCTGTTATAGTTAAATCACACTGCAGATCCTTAGGATATGGAAGCAAAACATTTCCATGTCTTGTGAATAACTACTTTCCTTTTGATAAACAGCTTTTGGTTTGCTACTGGGCCTTAGTAAAGGATAAATGCTTGACCATAGGCCACCAAATTACCATGTGAACTGAGTCGCCCATCATGAACTGGATGTTTTCTGACCCACCAAGCTATAAAGTTGAGCATATACAGCAACCATCCATTATTAAATGGAAGTGGCACACGAGATCAAGATTGAGCAGACCCTGAAAGCACAAATAAATTATATAACGAAGTGACGCCAATAACTATGGCTTCAACTCTTGCTAGATGTATGTGTGTGTATATATATATATATATATCTCCATTACTTTGTTATGAATTTGTTTATATATGTAATTTTGTTTACTTCCCTCATTGCCTTATCATATCACATAAAATGTATTAATAATAGTTAACTTTACATCACAGTATTAGGTTACTGGATGTATTAAGTTTGATAGGGCCACAAAAACAAAGTACCATGAACTGAGTGGCTTAAATGAGGGAAATTTATTTTCTCGAAGTTCTGGAGGCTAAAAGTCTGAAATCAAAGTGTCAGGAGTGTTGATTCTTCCTGAGAGCTGTAAGGGAAGAACTTGTTCCAGACTTTACTCCTTAGCTTTCCCAGATAAACAGAAGCCAAGGGAGTTCATTACCACTAGACCTGCTCTATAATAAATGCTAGAGGGAGTCCTTAATGCTGAAACAAAAGGGCAGTAGGCAACAACACAAAGATGTCCAAAAATATAAAGCTCTCTATTAAAGGTAAATGCACAAGCAAATATATCCTGTGCTATTGTGATTTTGGTATATAGAA
The DNA here is from genome assembly GCA_008086735.1 of Cheirogaleus medius. Lineage (NCBI taxonomy): Eukaryota > Metazoa > Chordata > Mammalia > Primates > Cheirogaleidae > Cheirogaleus > Cheirogaleus medius. Next base: position 5,830,323 of record VBSM01000656.1, on the reverse strand, counting down.
TTAAATGATAAAATCATAAAAAATCATTGTTAATGTATATACAAATTATAGATATATTTTGTGACATCAATAACATAAAGTGTAGAATCTGGAGCTGGACAGAAGCAAAAATTTTGTACATAACTGAACTTAAGTTGTTATCAGTTTAAAATAGAATGCTATACACCACATGTACTCACCAGCAAATTGGTATTAACGGATCAACACCTAAGTGGACATATAAGAATAACATTTACTGGGTGTCAGGCAGGTGGGAGGGAGGAGGAGGGGATGGGTATATACAAACATAATGAGTGAGATGTGCAAAGCTTGGGGAATGGTCATGCTTGAAGCTCTGACTCAAGGAGGGAGGAGGGTCATGGGCAATATACGTAACCTTAACATTTGTACCCCAATAATATGCTGAAATAAAAAAAAGCAAAAAAAATAATAGAATGCTATAACTCAGATGTTTTATGTAATTGCAATGATAATCACAGGAACAATTTCTATAGAATATATACAAAGGGAAATGACAAGGCATTAAGAACACATCACTACATCATTACAGAAAATGAACAGAAGGAAAAGAAGGCAATAACAGAGGAAATGAGGGACAAAACAGCTACAAGACATAGAGAAAACAATGAACAAATAGCATTAGTAAGCCCCTCTCTAACAATAACTACTTTAAATGTAAATGGATTAAACTTCCCAGTGAAAGGATATAGATTGACTGAATCAATTAAACAAACAAGATCCAACTGTATGCTGTCTACAAGAGAAAGAGACTCACTTTCAATCTAAAAACCACATAGGCTGAAAGTAAAATAATGGAAAAGATATTCCATGCCAATGGCAACCCCCCCTAAAAAAAGCAGGAGTGGCTGTAATTATATCAGACATCTTAGACTTTAAATCACAAATTGTTATAAGAGGTAAAGAAGGACACTACATAAAGATGGAAGTGTCAATTTACAAAAAATATAGCAATTATAAATATTTATGCATTAAAATTTAGAGCTCTTATGAAGAAAACTTTGACATAATTAATGTAAGAAATAGCAACAGAAAAATAGTAGGAGACTTTGATATTCTACTTAAAATAATGGATAAACCAACCAGACAGAAAATGAACAAGGAAGACGAGGACTTAGCATTATAGACCAATTAGACCTAACAGGTATATTCAGAACATTCCACCCAACAACAGCAGAATATACAGTCTTCTTACAGGTACCTGGAATGTTCTAAAGGGTAGAATACATGTTAGTCAACAAAACAAGTCTTACCAAATTCAAGAACATTGAAGTAATAAAAATGAAAACTGGAAAACACACAAAAATGTTATAAACAACACAATATTAATCAAACCATAAGTCAAAGAAGTCACAAAAAATAAGAAAATAGTTTGAGACAAACTAAAATAAAAATATAACATATCAAAATGTATGAGACACAACACTTAGCAATTTTCAAATACAATATAGTGTTACTATAGTCAGTATGTTGTTCAATCATTTTATTGAATTTATTCCTCCTATCCAACTGAAAATCCTATAACTAACATCTCCCCAAATGATGATGCCTATGTTAATTAGCTTGATTGAGCCATTTCACAAGATATATATATTTCACAACATGTTGTAAATGATAAATATATACAATTTTTATTAGTCAATTAAACATTTTAAAAATACTTAGGTATTCAGTAAACACAGTGCTTAGAGGGAAGTACATTAAAAAAAGAAAAAAATCTCAAATTAAAAACATTACTTTATATACCAAGGACTAGAAAAAGAAAACAAAACTAGAACCAAAGCTAGCAGAAGGAAAGACATAATAAATATTAGAGTAGAGATAAAAGAAATAGAGAACACAAAAGAGCAGTAGAAAAATATTAATGAAACTAAGAATTTAATGAAAAAATAAATAAAAACTAGCTAGATTAAGAACAGAGAAGACTCAAATTACTAAAATCAGAACTTAAAGAGGAAACATTACAAGTAATGACACAAAAGTGAAAAGAAATATAAGAGCATACCATTAACAACTGTATGCTAACAAATTGGATAACCTAGAAGAAATGGACAACCTACAGATTGAATTATGAAGTAACAAAAATCCTGACCAGATCAACAAGTAAGGGGATTGAATTCAGTACTCAAATCCTCCCAATGATACAAAGGCCAAGACCAGCTGGCTTAAATGGAGAATTCCACCAAACATTATACACACACACACGGGCACACAAAATACATCAATCCTCCTTAATTCTTTCAAAATTTGAAGTGGAGGGAACATTTCCAAATTGATTTTACCAGGCCAGTGTTATTCTAATACCAAAGCCACTCCAAAAAAAAAAAAAAAAACTAAAAGCAAACTATAGACCAATATCCTAGGTGAATATTGACACACACCAAAAAAAAAAACTCAATAAAATAATAACAAAATGAATTCAGCAGCACATTACAAAGATTATACAGTATGACCAAGTGGGACTTATTCCTGGAATGTAAGGGTGGTTCAACATATGAAATTTAACCAAGTTAATATACTACATTAACATAATGAGGGATGAAAACCACAGGATCATCTCAATTGATGCAGAAAAAACACTCGAAAAGATTCAACACTGTTTCATGATTAAAACAACTCAACAAACTAGGAATACACAGTAACTATATCAACATAATAAAGGCCATTGATAAAAAGATCAGAGCTGTGTCATACTCAATGATGGGAGACTGAAAGTTTTTCTTTACAATTAAGGTGAAGGCACGGATGTCTACTTTAACCATGTCTATTCAACATAGTATTGGAAGTCCTAGCCAGAGAAATTGGACAAGACAAATAATTAAAAGGCATCCAAATTAGAAAGGAAGAATTAAAATTATTCCTATTTAAAGATATGATATTATATGTGGAAAATGTTACGATTCTACAAAAACCTGTTAGAACTGAAAAACAATTTCAGAAGAGATGCACCATACAAAGTCAACATGGAAAATCAGCTGTGATTCCATACAGTATCAATGAACAATTGAAAATGTAAGTTAAGAAGACTATTCCATTTACAGTACCATTAAAATAATAAAATACAAATGAAACAAGTGAAAGTGGGCAAAGATGTGTAAACTGGAAACTACATAGCATTGCTGAAAGAAAATAAAGAAGACAAATAAAAGGAAAGACATCCCCTGTTCAGGATAAGGAGATTTAGCAATGTTAAGATGTCCAAGAGATGAGACAAGATGGCTGACTAGAGACATCACTTGCCAGACCATCCCAGAGAGAAGGAAGGGTTTTGCATAGAGGAGAAGAAAGAGGGGAAGAAGCGTAGGTGAATTTTAGTGAGAGAAGTGCCAGACCCTACCAGAGATATCAAAGAGGAAAATTGCAAAGCAGAGAAGGAAGAAGATAAAAGACAAAAAGATATCAGTGAGAACCAAACCCAAGGAGGCTCAGAACCCAGGGAAGGGGTAACGGGGGATGCCTTTCTCCCTCTCATAATCTTTAGGTGATCAGGGGCTACCAAGTTACTGAGAAACTTTTCCACCACCACAAACAGAAGCACTGCAGCAACCATGGAATTGTGGGGAGAACTTGTGTGATCCTAGAGCTTAGATACTCCATGCAGGGTTCCATGCCAAGGAGAGTGACCTGAGAGGATCAAGAGCAGACTTTCTTCCATTCAGATTCTTATCTCTCTCAGCCTCTCTCCCACCCATTGAAACTGGGAGACTAGTTTGAGCTGAGAATTTGGTGAGTGGCCTCCGTCCTCCCAGCTGGTGCATCCTGCAGTCTGAACTTTCCACAGAGACTGGGGCCCACGCCTCTCCCACTGGGAACCTGCAGGGGACCCAGGACAGCCAATCTTGGAGCTCCCTACTGCTGGTGTTTTACAGAGATGCATGTCATGGGGTCAAACACTCAGGCTGGAACCTGTGCCCCCAGGACTTGAGCGGCTTGGTGGTGGGCATGGGTAGGGTGGGAGATTTAGGAGCTGGACTTGGGAGGTGAGGGAACCCACGTGGTTGGAACAAATGGTAGAAAACTGTGGGGGGGGGGTCCAAGATATTGTGAATTGAGGAAGCAGCAATCCCTACCACAGGAAAGCCATGCTGTTGGACTAGGGCAGGTCTTCTGGTGGAGAAGAATCCAGTCCACAGCACCCTAGAAACTGAGTGCAGCATGTGCTCCAGCAGGACGATCCCAGCCTGTTGCACCTTAGGAACCAAGTCAGTGTGCTCAGGACTGAGGGCAAGGGCAACGAAAAAGGGGTGGAGCTCACTCATCACAGCCAGTCTGGGAAGTGTGGCCCCTCCCTCACAAGCATCTTTTTGGAATTGAAGAGCAGGCCTCAACCATCCTCCCCGTGGCTCTCCCTAGTGGCTAGGAAGACAACCTTTGAGCCCTGTCGAGGTTTTGCAAAGACTTCCAGACTCCCACAGTCTAACCGCACCCACCCTCAATCCTCCACCCACCTCGGTTGTGGGAGAGATCAAGCAACCCCTTAGGACCTACATGTCCCCTACCAAAGCCTGGGACATTGACGGGCTCTAACTGCAAGACCAGAACTTATCGCAGGCACAAAGGAACTTCTCTGCAGTCGGCGCTCTCCTGCAAACATTGACAACTGTCAGGGATAACAACTCTATAGCTCATTGCAGCATCTATAAACTCCATCAAGCAGGATGTGGCTGATTCTTACTCACAAGCATCACCCACTATCTCCGAGATAAAGCTGGAAGTCCCAACACAATTCACTCTGCTATGAAGAGGGGGAGACAGCAGGATAGAAGCAACCAAAGGGGACACTGCTTTTTAGGAGAAAAACAAAAGTTACAGGCAATTTGATCTGTAACAGTCTCTGCCTTCCACTGCAGACCTCTAGGCTGATCAGGGAGCTGCTCAGAGTCTGTGCAGAGACATCCCACTGGAAAGCAGGTGCAGCAAAGAGCTGGTCCCCGCCAATCCCAGGTTTCTGCAACTGACACAATCCTTATTATTCTAGTGTATGGAGCCAGGTCTGCACGGGTCCCAGCCTCCCCAAAATTCACTTTGCATCACCCTCACCTAGCTATGGAAGGAAGCGATGCTCCCCTGTGTAGTGCCCCATGACTGGGGACTGAGCACACCCCCTTCCTGTTGTGGGAGCTGAACAGAGAAGGGTCCCAGATACCACAGGCACCACTTGGGAAATTTGGGGAAACTGCATCAGTGAGACCTAGGTATAGGGGACAATTTGGCTTACCAGCACCCTGGCCCACCTACACAGAACCTGGGCCACAGAGAGAATTCCCTGCCTTTGCAACTGGACTTCAGCATTCCCCACGCTGGTGGAACACCCCTCCATAAGGGTGGCTCTGCCTTCAAATTCCCTAGAGCCGGCTCTGAAGCTGTCACAGTGCCTGAGTTTGAGGCTTTGCCCCTGTAGCATCAGGGCCACCACCAGGTCTATGAATCTACCCTGAGACTCTTGAATTGTGCTTGGCCCCCAAGACCCCGCTACTGTGCCCTCACCATTACTGCTGGGCCAGCATAACCTCCATGGGGTCCAACATTTCATACAGGACCCTCCAGCTCTGAGCAGCTGTCACTCCTGGACATTGTTTGAGAGAATCCCCACCAAAGCAGAACAGGTGCCCTGCAATACTATTAACCCAGATGAGAAGAAACCGGCACAAGAACCAAGGAAACATGAAAAAATAAAGGATTTTGACACTCCCAAGGGAACAAAATAGAGCTACAGTAGTGGACCTGACCCACAAGGAAATTGCCAAAATAACAGAAACAGAATTCAGAATATGGATATCAAATAAGATAAATAGAATTTAAAAGAAAGTTGAAAACCAACAAAAAGTAGCCAAAAAATTATTATTGCAAGAAATGAGTGAAACAAATGAAAAGGTCACTAGAGAGCTAGAAAACATAAATAAGAATATAATAGAACTTAACATTTAGTGCATTTCAAAAGGTAGCAGATAGCTTTAACAACAGACTAAACCAAGGAGAAGAAGGAATCTCAGAGCTTGAAGACAAGGCTCTCAAGATAACCCAGGCATTAAAAGAGGCAGAGAAGAGTATAAAAAATCTCAGAAATCATTTAGAGAGATAAGGGACTATGTGAAGTGAACCAACATTGAAATTATAGGTATCTCTCAGGGAGAATAAGAAAGAACTAAAAGCATAGGAAACTTATTTGAGGAAATTATTGGGGAAAAATTCCATAGTATCACCAGAAATTTGGACATACAAATGCAATATTGACATCAAACCCTGGAAAGATTCATAGGAAGTAGGTCATCTCCAAGACACATAGCAATAGACTTGGCCAAAGTAAAATGAAGGAGAAAATTCTGCAAGAAGAAAGAAGAAATCATAAAAAAAACCTAAGGAAAAACCCATAAGACTAACTGCAGACTTCTTAGTAGAAACTTTACAAGCCAAAGGGATTGGGGCCCCATCTTCAATCAACTTAAACAGGACATCTGCCAGCCTAGAATTTTGTATCCTGCAAAACCAAGATTCACAATCAACAGAGAAATTAAATTTTCTAGACAAACAAACACTGAAGGAATTTGCCATGACCGTATCTGCACTGCACTTAATGCTCAGAACAGCACTATACACAAATCAGCACAACAGATACTCACAAGTGTAATTTCACCAAAAGAATCTCACAAATTCACAACTCTTATGAAATAATAGAACAAGAGGTAAAACAAAGGCATAAGGGACCACCCAACAGAATGAACAGACAAATATCACACATATCAATGCAACCAATCAATGTTATTGGATTGAATGCACCTCTCAAAAGACAGGCTGGCTGAATGCATGAACAAGCATATCTCAAGTGTCTTCTGTATCCAGTAAACACATCTAAAACACAAGGATGCACACAGACACAATGTGAAGAAATGGAAAATAATATTCCATACAAATGGAAATCAAAAGAGTGCAGGAGTAGCTATTCTCATATCAGATAAAATTGACTTTACCAACAAAGGTAAAGAAAGACAAAGAGGGTCATTATGCAATGGTAAAGGGAGCTATCCCACAAGAAGTCATAACAATTCTAAATATATATGTGTCCAAGAAAGGAGCTCCCAGATACATAAAGTAAATTTTCCTAGAGCTAAGCAAAGAAATAAACACCATCAATATTACCAGGGACCTCAACACCCAACTGTCAATGCTTGACAAATCATCAAAGCAGAAAGTAAATATGGAAACAATGGACTCAAACCAAACTCTAAATCAAATGAACCAAACAGACATACACAAAAACTACAGTATACACATTCTTCTAAGCAGCACATGCAGCACATGGGACATTATCCAAGACTGATCATATTTTAGACCACAAAATAGATCTCAATGAATTTTAAAAAATTTAAATCATATCATGTCCCTTCTCAGACCACAGAAGAATAAAACTAGACATCAATTATAAGAGAAACACTCAAACCTACACAAAGTCATAGAAATTGAACAAACTGCTGGCTGCTGAACAATTACTGCGTCAATAATGAAAATAAGATGGAAATCGAAAAATTATTTGATCTGAATGACGACAAAGGGGCACAGCTATCAAAACATTTGGGACACAGCAAAATCATTCCTCATGGGAAAATACATAGCCTTAAATGCCTATATCAAACAGACAGAAAGATCACAAAGTAACAATCTATTTTCACATCTCAAGGAACTAGAAAATGAAGAAAAAAACTGAACCCAAAGCCAGCAGAACAACAACAACAACAACAACAACAAAAAACTAATGAATGTCATAACAGAATTAAATGAATTGGAAAACAAAAAAAATACAAAATATTAACAAAACAAAAAGTTGATTCTTTGAAAAGATAAAAGTTGATCGACTTCTCGCTAGAATAACCAATAACAGAAGAGAAAGGACCCACAATGCTCAATGAGAAATGAAAATGACATTACAACTGATACCACAGAAATAAAAAACATCATCCATGAATACTACATCCATCTCTACATGCATAAACTAGAGAATATAAGGAAATGTGCATGTTCCTGGAAACACACAGCCTCCCAGGACACAACCAGGAAGAAATAGAACCCTTGACCAGACCAAAAATGGACAGGAAGATAGAAATAGTAATAACCTCCCCCCAAAAAAAAAACAAAAAAAAAATCCCTGGACCTGGACCAGATGGATTCACTGCTGAGTTCTGTCAGACCTACAAAGAAAACCAGGTACCCCAAATACAGCAATTATTCCATAATATTGACAAGGAGGGAATCCTCAACAACTCATTTTATGAAGCCAGTAACACCTTGATACCAGAGCCAGGAAAGGACAAAACAAAAAAAGAAAACTATGGACCAATATCCCTTATGAATATAAATGCAACAATTCTCAATAAAATACTAGCAAACACAATTTAACAACACATCAAAAAATAATACCCCAGGACCAAGTGGGCTTTATCCCTGGGATGCAAGGATGGTTCAACATACAGAAATCAATAAATGTCATTCTCCACATAAAAAAAAAGCAAAAAGAAAGACCAGAGCATATGATCATCTTAATCGATGCAAAAAAAAGCATTCAACAAAATCCGGCACACTTTAATGAAAAAAAACCCTCAACAAATGAGGCATAGAAGAAACATATATGAGAATAATAAAAGTCATATATGAAAAACCCACAGCATTATCACACTAAATGGGGAAAAGTTGAAAGCATTCCCTCTGGGAATTGGAGCAAGACAAGGATGTCCACTGTCCCCACTTCTATTCAACATCTTTCTGGAAATCCTAGCCAGAGCAATCAGACAAGAGAAGAATATAAAGGGTATTTAAATCAGGAAAGAAGAGGTTAAACTATAACTCTTCACTAGCGATATGATCTTGTATCTAGAAAACCCCACAGATAACACCAAGAGTCTCCTGGAATTGATAAATAAATTCAACAAAGTCTCAGGACACAAAATCAAATGCCAATGTGGTTTTGTCATATATCAGTAGCATTTCTACATACTAATAATAGTCACACTGAGAGTCAAATCAAAGACTCAATACCATTCACAATAGCTACAAAGAAAACAATATACCTAGGAATATACGTAACCATGGAGGTGAAATATCTCTATAAGGAGAACTATGAAACTCTGAGGAAAGAAATTGCATAGGATACAAACAAATAGAAAAGCATTTCATGCTCATGGATAGGTAGAATAAACATTGTTAAAATGTCCTTACTACCCAAAGTGATTTACAAATTCAATGCAATCCCCATCAAATTTCCAAATTCACACTTTACAGATCTAGAAAAAATAATTCTATGTTTCGTTTAGAACCAGAAAAAACCTGAATAGCCAAAGCAATCTTAAGCAAAAAGAACAAAATTGGGACATCACGTTACAGACTTAAACTATACTAGAAGGCTATAGTAGCCAAAACATCATGTGATTGGTATAAACATAGAGACATAGACCTGTGGAACAGAAGAGAGAACGCAGATATAAAACCATCCACATACAGCTAACTGATCCTTGAAAAAGCAGACAACAATATGCACTGAGGAAAATAAGCCTTATTTAATAAATGGTGCTGGGAAAATTGAATAGCCATATGAAGAAGATTGAAACAGGATCCCTACCTCTCACCACTCACAAAATTGAATTCAAGATAGATTAAAGACTTAGATGTAAATCATGAAACCATAAGAATTCTAGAGGAAAACGTGGGCAAAATTCTTCTAGGTTTTGGCCTAGGAAAAGAATTTATGATAAAGACTCCAATGGCAATCATGGCAACAACAAACATTAATAAATGGGATTTGACTAAACTAAAAAGCTTCTGCACAGCTAAGGAAACAATCAACAGAGCAAACAGACAACCTACAGAGTGGGAGAAAATATTTACAAGCTGCACATCACGTAAAGAGCTAATAACCAGAGTTTACAAAGAACTCAAGCAAATCACCAAGAAAAAAAACAATCCCTATTAAAAAGTGGACAAAAAAACATGATCAGAAGCTTCTTAAAAGAAGAATGACAAATGGCCAATTACCATAAAAAAATTCTCCATGTTATTAATCATCAAGGAAATGCAAATTAAAACCACACTGTGATATCACCTTACCCAGTTAAAATGGCATTTTATCAAAAAAGTTCAGAAACAATAGATACTGCCATGGATCAGAGAGAAAGGAACAATTATATGCTCTTGGTGGGACGGCAAATTAGTACAACCTCTATGGAAATCACTATGGAGATTTCTCAAAGAACTAAAAGTAGACCTACCGTTCAATCCAGCAATCCCACTATTGGGTATTTACCCAAAGAAAAAAACACTTTTTATGGAAAGATACCTGCATTTGAATGTTTATTTCATCACAATTCACAATTACAAAGATATGGAACCAACCCAAGTGCCCATCAATTCATGAGTTGATTAGTAAAATGTGGTATATGTATATGATGAAGTATTACTCAGCCATAATAAAAGATGAATTAATACCTTTTGCAACAATCTGTATGGAACTAGAGACCATTCTCCTAAGTGAAGTATCAGAAGAATGGAGAAACAAACACCACATGCACTTAGTATTAAACTGGAACTATTCAGTGAGCACACATATGCACAGAGGGAAGTAAAACTTCTTTCAAGGTATGTGTGGTAGCATGAATGTTCCTAGAACATAGAGAACAGGGTTTCTGATGGTGACAGGGGAAGCTAGTGTAGGCTTTCATGTCCTCTTAGTCTTCATTTTTATTTTATTTTATTTATTTTTAACTGACAAATAAAAATTGTATAGAAAGATATACTTCAAAAGTAAAAAAGATGTCCATGCTATCCAAAGCAATCTACAGATTCAACACAATCTCTATCAAAATCCCAATGACATTTTTACAGAAATAGAACTATTCACTTATATCTAAATATATATACCTGTGTGTGTATATGTGTGTGTGTGTGTGTGTGTGTGTGTGTGTGTTTGGTCCTATTGGTTCTGTTTCTCCAGAGAATCTTGAATGATACACTAGGGAATAAATAAAATTTCACATTTACAGCCATGATTATCTACCAAATGCTTAACTGTGTAAACTACTTATCTAGAAATGTATGCTGAAAATATATATGCAATCCTATTCCCTTTTGGGTTTGGATAATCTAAAATCCAGCCCTAGATATTATAAAATGAGAGATATTTTTCTAGACTCTCTTTTATTCTGCCCCCTCTCCCTTTCTCTACCTACCAGTAACTACATTGCTTGTTCTAAACTGTTCTTCATTGTGATTCCATCTGTCTATTCTGAGGAGCACTATAAAAAAGTCCTTATGAAACTCATCACACTATTTATTATAAGGATGTTACTGATGACACTCAGTAAATTATAAAGACCCTTTGGAGAAATTTCATCTTGATTTTAGTATTGGGATGTTTTCCCTTTCCTGAGCTATTGGTTTCATTTCTCTGTACTGTGTATTCGATCAAATTTCTCTGTTCACTTTTGTTGCTGGAAAGTGTTAAAGCTAAGTTATTAGTCCACTTGTAATAAACATATAGAATATTTTGTGGTCTATATTTTATTATTAGCCTCATTCTTATCTATATTTTATTTTCACACTCTTCTTTTACCTATATACTTATCTTTTGTGATTGACTTGTTTGCTATTGTGTGCGTATGAGTATATATCTATATCTATATCTCTCCATGTATATTTTTAGAGGCCAACATGTACCCTTTCTAGAACATTATAGAAATATAAATAAATACTTATAAAAATTTAAAGCAAAAATGGCTTTAGTTATTTTCTAATCTAATATATTATACATAGAGAAAATGAGTCTAAATGCGGGGTTGTGACTTACCTAGATCATGCAACCATCATATGAAAGAGCCATGCAAGAAACCCACTCTAATGGCTTCCAGTGATATTAAAAAGTTAAATGCCCATACAAGTTGGTGGATTACTAAATACTGGAAGTGGATAATGCCCACAATAGATGTTGCATCCCTGCAAAGAAGGGTGAGGTCATTGTGGGCTCCCTAGGTAATATGGGCTTTGAGCTGTGCCTTAGGTGAATATGGAAGGAATTATAAAGAAATTCTTGCAACAGAAAAGGCAGAGTTATGTGAATGAGTATAATTTGTTCTAGAAAGCATGAAGATAAAAGCCTCTCTGGAATTAAGGTTTTACATTAAGAAGCAATAAAAATAAGTAAAGAAGTAAATTAAAAAGCAAAATAAACAGCATATTGTAGAAGGCCTTGGAGGCCAAAACATGGCATTCAGATGTAGTTTTATAGTTGCCATGAATGCCTCTCAAAAAAAGTTACCTACTCTCAAAAGAAGTTGACATAACTATAAGATCATCCCTTCTCTAGTCATGTTAGAAAAAGAAGACTGAGCTCAGAAGACGGAAAATCAGAGAAATAAACAACCAACTGTGAATAAACATTAGGACTTTCTTCACCCCTGAGGAGAGAAGAAAAGAGACATGAAGATCTAGAAAACTATTCCCTGAGAAGTTTGGCAAAACTCCAGGCATTGATCGATCTTTTCCGGAGTTATGATCCTTTTGGATGGAATGAAAAGGAGGAAGTGAATAATCATTATGTACCCATTTTATGAAGGTCAATGGATAACTCAGAGACATTTTTCTCTGTTCCCTTCTATTACGATGGGATCACAAGAAGTGAAAAAATGTCTGCCTGATCTACTAAATATTTCTGAAACTTGTACATTTTTCTCCATCCCCACTGCCACTATCATAGTCAGACCACCATCTATCTCACTCTGTAATTTCTACAATAGCCTCTTACTTGAATTTCTTGTTTCTAAATTTTGCCCCCACCGCCACACTCAATCTCTGCTTATCACAGATGGAAGTGTTTTAAGTGAAAATCTAGTCCTTTTACTTTTCTGTCTAATACTGTTACCAGCAGGTGATGGTCCTTGGTTCTTGGAGTTCAGAGACAAAAAATTGAAACTAAACACCAAAGCAGTAAAGCAAAGTGAAAGAAGTTTATTAAGCAAGTATACCTCCAGACATGGAGATTGGCTTAAGAAAGATTTGCAAGTGATAGGACGCTCCAGAAAGGGGGTAGGAGTGGACAGACATCCTAGTGGATAGTGGCACTGGTGTCTGTATGCCATTCCTTTTTCTCTTGTTTGGCCTCTCCTCCTTCGTGACATTGTCTCTTCTCCTTTTTTCTTGAGCAGTGGGGATGTTGTCTCCTTCCTGCTGTCAAGTAGGGGAGTTTTCCACATTATATGGTTAGGCACACATGTTTTGTGGTGTCCAAGCCTATTATGGGGGTGGTGGGCAAACTGCAATGCATAATATACCCTGTGTTGTTTCGGTTATGTTTCTTGTGATAGTTGTGGTTACTCTTTTTCTTGTTATTGTTACAGTATGTTCTCTTACTTAGCATCCCATTTATTTACTTTCTTGCTTTCATATTTTCTCTGTTCATGTCTCACTTTTCTTAGGCTAATATTCTGTGACACTTACAGCTACCCTTATCTTGCAGTATTTTTTTTTTATTCAGTGTCCTCTTTGTTTACATGGCCCATTCTGTACTTCCTGTGCTCATGTTATACTTTCCTACCTACACTAACAATACCTTTTAGTGGTTCTTCATTACCTACAGTAATGGTTTCCAAACTGGCATTTTGTCCCATTAAGGCATGGTGAATTCAATTTAGTGGGTCACAGTCACAAATTTAAACAATAACACAGAATATTTAAGGATGTTTATACATATTAGGGGTAGATATTTTACTGGGAAACATTTGTCTTAATTATGTATATATATATGTATATATATATGCATATACTTATACATGCATTGGAGATGTTGGTATGTACATGTGTACTAAGTCACAATATAATATGTATTTCCTATTGTAGGTTAATGTCAAAACAGTTTAAAAGCTACTGACATACTGGGGAAAGATCAAACATTTTAGAATGCTACAAAATTCATTATTAAATTTATTGGTTCTCAAATATAAGCCTGAGTGAGAATCACCTGGTGGGCTGTTTTAAAGGGCATATCACTGGAACCCACCACCATGATACAGTAAGTGTAGGGATGGGCCCAGGAGTCTGTATTTTTAAAGAAGCACTTTAAGTGTTTCTTTTCCTCAGACAAGTTCTTAAAGCACAAAGAAAATTTTAGTTTATCTGAAGAGTAAAGTATTTCCCCTACTCTAAGCAGTGAGTGAATACATAAGCTCTGTGAAAACAGTTACTGACTTCTATCTTTCCCTCTACAGCAGAAGTTCTTAACCTCTTGTCATGCCACTCATCCCTTTGATGATTTGGTGAAGCTTACAGGCCCCTTCATAAAATAGTATTTTAAAACACATTGAATAAAATACAAAGGATTAGAAAGACAACAAATTATACTAAAGTGCATTTATTAAAATATTTATAAAAAACTTGTGTTATAGTAATATATACACTTCATTATTAATACATTAAATAAAAACATCTAATAGTGGGTCTAATAACTACCACAATTTCAAAGTAATGCTAAGCATAATTATTTTAGTGATATTAGCAAAAATGGTAATGTTTCATAATAATATACATGATTTCTTTTTTTGTTGTTGTTGTTGTGACAGAGTCTCACTCTTAGTTGCCCAGGCTAGAGTGCAGTGGTGTCATCATAGCTCACAGCAACCTCAAACTCCGGGGCTCAAGTGATCCTCCTGCCTCAGCCTCCCATGTAGCTGGGATTACAGAGGGCACCAACACTCCTGGCTAATTTTTCTATTTTTAGTTACCCAGCTAATTTTTTCTATTTTTAGTAGAGACAGGGTCTTGCTCAAGCTGGTCTAGAACTCCTGACCTAAAGCAATCCTCCTGCCTTAGCCTCCCCAAGTGCTAAGATTACAGGTGCTAGCCACCGTGCCCAACCTATATATATTTTTTATTGGTAACTAATTTGAGGTTCTAGTAATACCACTTTGGAATGTTAACAGCATTCATTAATTGAAAGAAGTGATAAATTTCCATGAAAGGTTAGTGAAACTAAAAATCTAACTTTTCATCAAAGTTCAAGAACTTTTAAGAAATTTTGCCTTAGAGGTCCTTCCTGAAATCTTTCAAGCAGATCACCATAGGAAGCTAACACTAGAGGGAGATAGTGAGATTTAGAGGAGAAATTGGGTAGGTTGGTGCATACCTATTTAGGGAAGGGTGAGTAGATCTGTACCCAACATTGCAAATGTGAAATGGCTGATTGGATTTTTGCTTGCAGTGTTCTCACTGGGTCTTCTTATAGTGTATCTGGAGCCCAACTAGCTAGACAAGGAAGAGTTTTGGCTGGAATCAGGAACCACTAGCATCACATTTTCTTTAATAACTTGGCTTTGCCTGATTTTCCCTTTAGGGCTTTTGCAATCTTATCCCCACATTTTATCTTCCTTATCTGGGCCTATCTTTTTCATAGCCTGGATTGCAAAGCTCTTTATGTGATAAGGTAGTTTAGATTGGGAGCCATCCCTTCAGCTTATATTCTTCTTTGCCTTTGAGGACAAATAAGTTCAAGCTAGCTCCTCAGTTTTTGAAATACACAGACAGATATCATTAAACATAACTCAGATGACCTTCTGGCCCACTCTGGTCTACAAAAAGGAAATTTCCAGAGCAGCTGAGGTAGAATTTGTTTTCTCTCCTTCCTTATCCATGGGGCAATGCATTTAATTTTAGTCAGAAATAAAATATAGGAAACAGCAAATGAAATAAATTTCCTAATGTCACCTACTTTGAAATTATTTTAAAAAATATTTGTGAGAGCAATGACAGAGACATGATTATAATTGCCCTTTCTGCCCTTCTTCTTACCCATAAAATTCCTTCTAAACAAAGTACTTGTTCAAATGAGAAAAATAATTCAAAAGTCACTTTCTTAAGGCTATTCACCATAAATAAGGCTTTGTATATCATATTGCATCAGTTATGCAGAGAAACCACCCCTTAGGAGATGAGCACTGCTATAAATGTCCCCCCCTAAATGTATACGTGGATTGCTATAGCAACGATATCTTGGATGGAGAATATGTTTGGCTTAGACCAAGGAGAGCATTTTTTAAACCTTCAAAATATAATATGCACGTTTTTGAAAAAGAGCCTCACTGGGCAGTAATATGGCTGGAAACTGTCAACAAATATTGTTCTGTAACATTCTACATAACTCAGTTGCCATGGCAACTATGTCACTACTGACAAGAAAGAAAGAGAAACATATGGTTGGGTAACAGTCTTACTTCAAGAAGCCTAAAACCTATTTACAGGGTCATCACTCTCTCTGAGAGAAGTAAGGTACTCAAAACCAAAGGAAGCTTTAATCAAATATTCCAATGGATTGATGAATATTGCTATTTTTTTGCTAAAAAGAAAAAAGAAATAAAATGTTGGTGTGCAATATTTTCAGAATGTTTCTTTATTTTCAAAAATCCACATAAGCCAATGAAAGTCCCTTTATAGTCAAAAGTGTATTGCACTTTACCTAGCTTATTTTCACTCTCTATTAAACAGTATTCAGATAACATTTATGAGGTACCTACTATGTATATCAGGTGATACTAGGCTCTTTGTATAACACAATGTCCTAGTCCTTCAGTTGTGTATGAGTTATTAAAAGAAATAAATACATAAACAAATCACCACTGAACAGTGAAGCGTATAAAAATATAAGTGGCATAATAAAGTCATAAATGGCATTTATAGAAGCACAGAACAATAAATATTAATTAAGTGATTTTTTTCTCTAGGTTTCCAGTGAACCTTGTTCCATCCTCCAATATGGCAGTTACCACAGTGTATTACAAGGTCTTACACATAGTATTTGGTTGGTAAATGTATGTTTCTTACTGACCATTCCATTGATCTCTTTGTATATCTAATTATCCAATAGACTATAATCAAATTATACTATAGGTATGTGTAGCTTGCATTTAGCACTGTACCTAGTATATCATAGATCTTAAAAATATATTTAATGTGTTAATGATGTTGAAGGTTGCATTTTATCTGGGTCTTGAAGAATCAATGCCTTTTCTACTTTGTCTCAACTTTTTTGTCTATCTCAATCATTCTAAATTTTCAAACAAAATGAAATGGTTAAATTTGCAAATTGCTATTTAATTTCATTATATCTTTTCAAAGTTTTCAGTCTATTTAAATATCCAGAGAGTAGTAAAAATGGTTCCTTCAATAAAAAGCCTAGAGGTTTTATCACCAATACATGAAGAGAAATGTATTTAATATGCATCTAATAATAAAATATGTCTTTAGTTTCATACAGCAAAAAACATAAGAATAACAAGGTTCTTACTAATTTATATAAAAATCAGGAATGAAACTCAAGCATTTCCATTTCTTTTCTTATTAGTAATATCACAACAGTGTTTGTCATTTAAAATCCGAATTTTGTTGACAAGACCTTCCTCCTTTTTGAGCCTTAGTTTCTTCCTTTGCAGAATAGAGGTTTTGGATTAGTAATCACTATTGTTCTGTGAAAATCTTATGGACTGTAGTTTAGCTGAAATTTAAGTTTAAAAGGTATGCAAGAATGAAAAATGTAAAATGTATTATTTGTTTATATGTTGTCATTAAAGCTTACTATTTAATACACCATTTTCTTTAAAACATAACTGGAATAGACCTGGGTTAGATTTTAACTTCGTGATATCTATGAATAAAAATTTTACTAAAGTTAAATTATAAACAAGGGTTTTAGGGAACTAAGACTATTTGGACTTGTGCTGTGCAATAGAACACACACCTCCAAACACAAACACACACACGCATTCTTGCACTCTCACACGTGCATGTGTTTCTTTGGCTGGTAAACTCTCATCCATTTTTCAAGCTCCAAATCAAATGATACCTTCTCTCTGTATAGTAGCCCTGCCCGATAGAATTTTGTGACAGCAGATTTTGTGGCAAGTTCTCTATTTTGTACTGTAAAATATGGTAGCCTGTGGCTATTGAGTACTAGAAATGTGACTAGTCCAACCAAATAACTGAATTTTATTTTTAAGTTTAATTAATTTTAATATAGATAACTGCACGTGACAAGTGGACACTGTGTTGGACAGCTCAAATTTGGATTATTTAACAGAAGAAATAGTCCAATGACCTTAAACATTTCCCTTTAAAAGTGAGATGTTAGGTATAAATCATTCTTAACTATTCATTAACTCAATCAGTAAGGTATAAACCTAATGGGAATTAATTCCTACTTTTAAAAATAATCAAACTGTATTGCCTTAAAATTGTTTACAATTTATAACTTTCCCTATTTCATATTAATTTCCCTCTAATTCAATAAAATGATGTTTCCTTATCCTGGTATATTACTTGACAGACTAAATTACATTTTTATACCTTGAATTTTATATGGCATTTACAGAAATCCAGGCCTATGGGCAATTAAATATTTTTTTGTGATTCTACCGATAAGGAAATGAGGATCAGGAAGAGCTGTGGAGGACAATAGGACTTGTAATTTGCAGAGCCAGACTCCCAGTTGAGGCCCTCTAATTTTTAAAACAAAGCCTTCTTTCTATTACGACCTGAGTGTAAAATAGTTAATGTATTGGTATAACTCCACTTGAAATTCATGAGAACTTATTTTCTCATTAAATTCCCATCAAAGATACTTAGATCCCAGATGGCTGGTTGCCACACTAATTGGCGATTACAAAATTGAGCTCCTAAAAAAAAGGAAAGAACAAAAATGAGAGCAAGAGTGAGAAAGAGAGCAAGAGCAAGTGGAAGATTTTAAATCATTCTAGAAGGTTTTTTCTAAGCTATGAATGAGGTTGTTTAGACAGAGAAAACAAAACAGTAATATATCTTATCAGGAACTGTTTTCTTCAAGTATGTTTTCTGGTTGACAGTAAGAATACTACAGGAAGTACTTACATCTAGCAGTCAAGATTTTATGAAATTTAGACAGGATTTAAGATGAAATAGTATTGTTTGATATGTCCATTTGTTTTGGGGAGGGTGGTGTGGAGAGAAGAAGAGTAATAAAGTATTGAGAGGGTCAACAGTATGTGTTTGATCATTTGAATTTCATATGGATGACACACTACAGAAATATAATTTTCTTTTATTTGTATAGGTGCTACTTTTACTGACAGTTACAAAGCTTTGCATTATTATTCACCTGTGGAGTGCTCCCTAAGGAATCTGCTTCCTCAATGTGCGGTGCCTTGGACTCCCTTGATAGAACAAAGTGATAGATATGTCTCTGCAGCTGCTCCTGCAAGAATTTTTGAAGGGGATGTCAGTCCCTCACTTTTAATACAGCAATAGCATATGAAAGCAATGGACATCTCAGAAGAATACAGTTTTCTGAAAATACTGATAGAAATTCTGTAAAGACAAGTGGGCACATTTCTAGAAAACTGTGGAGGTATAACTTACAAAGTAGTTTATTTGACTAGGATTCCCAAATCCATTTTCAGAAGCACACAGATTAAGAACATATTTGCTGAAGTAATTGATTAAGAAATGATTACAAACTAGATATGAAAAATAATCCTAGCCTAAGTCACTGGTATTTATAATTACCCTTTCCCCA
>VBSM01000656.1:5781925-5800893 GCA_008086735.1 Cheirogaleus medius | reverse complement strand
TGACGAGTGGAACAGAACAGAGAACCCAGATATAAAACCATCCTCATATAGCCACCTCTTCTTTGAAAAAGCAGAAAAAAAACTGGGGAAAACAATCCTTATTCAATAAATTATGCTGGGAAAACTGGATAGCCAAATGTAGAGGACTGAAACAGGATCCACACCTCTCACCTCTCACAAAAATATACTCACGCTAGGTAACAGACTTAAACCTAAGGTGTGAAACTATTAGAATTCTAAAAGAAAACATTGGAAATACTCTTCTAGACATTGGCCTAGGCAAAGAATTTATGAAGAAGGCCGCAAAGGCAATCACAGCATCAACAAAAATAAATAAATGGGACCTGATCAAATTAAAAAAGGTTCTGAACAGCCAAAGAAACTGTCACAAGAGCAAACAACCTACAGAATGGGGGAAAATTTTTGCATCCTACACATCTGATAAGGGGCTGATAACTAGAATATACTTAGAACTCATGAAAATCAGCAAGAAAAAATCAAGCAACCCTATCAAAAAGTGGGCAAAGGACAGGAAAAGAAACTTTTCAAAAGAAGACAGAATAATGTCTAGGAAACAAATAAAAAAAATGCTCAATATCTCTAATGATCAGGGAAATGCAAATCTAAACTGCAGTGAGATATGACTTATTTCCAGTAAGAATGGCCTTTATCAAAAAGTCCCAAAACAATAAATCTTGTTATGAATGCAGAGAGACAGGGACACTCCTATAGTGCTGGTGGGACTGCAAATTAGTGCAACCTTTGTGGAAAGAATGTGGAGATACCTTAAAGAGATACAAGTAGATATACCATTTGATCCTGCATTCCCACTATTGGGCATCTACCCAAAAGAACAAAGGACAATCTACAATAAAGACACCTGTACTCGGATATTTATAGCAGCATAATTCACAATTGCAAAGCTATATAAACAACCCAAGTGCCCCTCAATACATGAGTGGTTTATTAAAATGTGGTATATGTATACCATGGAGTACTATTCAGCTTTACAAAACAATGGTGATATAGCACATCTTGTATTTTCCTGGATAGAGCTGGAACCCATACTACTAAGTGAAGTATCCCAAGAATGGAAAAACAAGCACCACATACACTCACCAGCAAATTGGTATTAACTGATCAGCACCTAAGTGAACATATATGAATTATATTTATTGGGTATTCAGCAGGAGGGAGGTGGGAGGGGGATGGGTATACACATACATAATGAGTGAGATGTGCACTGTCTGGGGGATGGTCACGCTGGAAGCTCTGACTTGAGGGGGAGGGGAGGCTAGGGCATTATACATAACCTTAAAATTTGTACCCCTATAATACGCTGAAATAAAAAATTAATAATAATTAAAAGCTTCTGCACAGCCAAAGGAACTGTCACGAGAGCAAACAGATAACCTACAGCACGGGAGAAAATTTTTGCAAGCTCTCTTCTGATAAAAGGCTGAGAACTAGAATCTATTTACAACTCAGGAAAATCAGTAAGGAAAAATCAAAGAACCCTGTCAAAAAGTGGGCAAAGGACATGAATGGAAACTTTCCAAAAGAAGACAGAATAACAGGTCAACATACATGAAAAAATGCTCAACATCTCTAATCATCAGGAAAATGCAAATCAATACCACAATGAGATATCACTTATCTCTAATGAGAATGGCCTTTTTCAAAAAGTCCCAAAACGATAAATGTTGGCGTGGATGTGGAGAGATAGAAACACTCCTACATTGCTGGTGGGACTGCAAACTAGTTCAACCTCTGTGGAAAACAATATGGAGATACACTAAAGAGATACAAGTAGATCTACCATTTGATCCAGCAATCCCATTACTGGGCAACTACCCAAAAGAACAAAAGACACTCTATAAAAAAGATACCTGCACTCGAATATTTATAGCAGCACAACTCACAATTGCAAAGATGTGGACACAACCCAAGTGTCCATCAATACATGGGTGGATTAGTAATATGTGGTATATATATGTACCATAGAGTAGTATTCAGCTATAAGAAACAATGGTGATATAGCACCTCTTGTATTTTCCTGGATAGAGCTGGAACCCATTCTACTAAGTGAAGCATCCAAAGAATGGAAAAACAAGCACCGCATGTACTCGCCAGCAAATTGATATTAGTTGACCAACACCTAAGTGGACATATTGGAATAACATTTATCAGGTGTCGGGCAGATGGGAGTGGGGAGGAGGGGACGGATATATAAATACATAATGAGTGGATATATAAATACATAATGATGGACACACTTGAAGCTCCAACTCTAGGGGGAATGGGGGAAAGGTAACGCAGGTAGCCTAAGCATTTGTACCCCCACAATATGCTTAAATAATTTAAAAAAAGAACACTACCACTATGAAAAAAAATGTTCCTTAAAAGTTTTAGTTTGTTTTATGTCTACAGTGAGATCCTTTATAATTCCAATTGCTATATGTTTGAATTTCTTTATTTTGTCCCTTTAACCACACTTTCTGAAAGTGTCTCTACTTTGTGCCAGGTCTTGATATTATTGATTATTTTAAAGAAATATTCATTTTGTTTCTAAAATGTAAGGAACAATAGTGATATAGCACCTCTTGTTTTTTCCTGGATAGTACTGGAACCCATTCTACTAAGTGAAGTATCTCAGGCTTTTGTTTTCTATTCAGTGTATCTCAGTATTGTTTTTATTTTATTCTTTATTAATTAGGAGACAATGCAGTGTTATAGCTAAAAAACCCAAGATTTGGCATCAGTCAGTCTGAAGTTCTAGTCCCTGCTTCATATATCTTTCTAGCTATATAACCATAGCAATTTATATAATTTTTCTGGAACCTGAATTTCCTCGCCTATAAAATGAGGATAGCAATAACACCTGCCTCATAGTGTTGTCCTGAAGAGAAAGTGAAATATGCATGTGAGTCTCTTAGCACATTATTTGATATAATATAAATAGTTTCAGTTGTTACTCAATGAAAAGTAAATCATAAGATTCGTATCTTGTCATTCATTTGTGTATAATATTTCCAGAAGTGATTCATTTCACTGAGTCAAGTTTTAGCTGGAACTAATATATATGAAACATTAAGTGTCATAGCAGTATAGAAAGGTAAGACATGATTTCTTTCTGCGAAGAGTATACTGCTGTTTACTCTGGTAAAGAGTTAAATAAAAAACTTGGAAATATTACACAATTCTTGGTATAAAATACACACTTGAATATTCTGAAAGAGAAAGACATGTTATGAGTTTAAAGGAGAAAGAACTTTATAGGCTTCTTTGCTTTACATTTATTTATTTCTAATTTTCCACATGCAGAGGAAGAGTGGAGACACTAGTTAAAGTGCCACATCTGTCACTCAATTGATATAATGATCTTAAAGAAGTTATTTTTCCTCTCTAGACTTCAGTTTCATTATCTGTAAATAGGAGATTTGTAATAAATAGTCTTCAAGATCTTAACCATCTTTGAGGTGAATTTCAAGTAAATTCCACCCCAAAAGACATAATTGGCTTGGACTTGAAAAGAGGATATTCTTTAAAATCTAGGAACACTTCCATCGAAAATATTGCTTTATGGCCAGTCAACAGAAAGAACAAAACATTATGGGTATGCCTATGAACTGAATTTCTAGAAATGGGACCACTAAATGTATCAGCCAGAGCCTTTTCATCACAGTCCCTGTTGGAAAGTGTCCAGGAATGTTACATTAGCAATCACTCCAAATCTCCTGTTGTCCTGAAATTTATCTGCCCCATAGTCTCTTTCAAGTACTATAGATACCATTTTTGTCAGTGCACTCAAGTTAGTTTGTGATGCATTTCATAATGGCAAATGGCTTTATGAAACCTTGTTTACTTTATGCTTTTTACACTTTTTCCCTAGCACTTACCTACAGGTACCACTATCCACCATATAACTTACACATTAAGAGCCAGTTTGGTACATTTTCTCTCTTTTGGGACAGTTCTAATACTACTACTTTAAAATTTTTATCAACACTGTTGTTCAGAGTCCAAAATAAATGGGATAAAGGCCACAGTGGGGTAAATAATGCACATGGAAGACCACTCAACTCAGGACAGTGAGATAGAGTGATCTTGGCAGTATGCTCTTTTAACATTTAATTACCAGCAGAACACAGATAGTTTATAGTAGGTTGCATTAGCTCTCATACCTGAATGTAAATGAGAGCATTCAGGGAATTAAACGGAGAGGGAACATGAGAGAGAGAGAAAGAGAGAGAGAGAAACTTGCCTCTGAACAGCTATAATTGATCTCTTAGGCTTTTAAACTTGGGTGTTTTTGGAACCTCAGTCCCGAATCCTCTTTTTCACTCAATTCCTAGGCAATCGCATCAACTTTGCATTGTTTTAAAATACCATCTAATCTCATCTTGTTATTGATAACCTTCTGTTTCCCCTGCTTAAAGGTTCTTCCTGTCTATAATTGTCTGTCTAGCTCTCTCAAATTTCAAATCTTTTCTCAAATTTCACCTTATTGAGGGTTGTCCTAACTATTGCATTTAAAATATTAGCACACTCTACTACTTTCCTGCTTTATTTTTCTTTGCAGAGTTTATCACCATTTAACATCCAATGTGTTTCTCTTGTTTATTATGTATTGTATGTTTTTCTCAGTGAAGGGTAGGATTTTTATCTGGGTTGTTCAGAGCTGTATCACTCAGATCCACGTTAGTCATTTCCCACATGAGCGAATTCACACTCATGAAATTCATACACACAAATACACACACACACACACACACATGAAAACTATTTTGGAAAAAAATGGCATTAGAATGAATTAACACCACATAATCTTGTACTTATAAGATGCCTGTAAGTTGCACTGAAGTGTTATGGTTTATTGAATCACTAAGCAAATCAAGAAATATCTGAGCCAGGGGTCCTCAAACTTTTTAAACAAGGGGCCAGTTCACTGTCCCTCAGATCATTGGAGGGCCATTGGAGAGTGTGGCGCACATTCCACACATACGCACGGTGGGCCCAGGACGAGTTGGCTGCTAAGCAGGATAGGCAGTGGTGGCAAAAACACCTGGCAGGCTGGATACATGTCCTCGGTGGGCCGCATGTGGCCCGCGGGCCGTAGTTTGAGTACCCCTGTAAGTACATATAAGAAATCGGTTTTTTTTCTTTTTTTTGGTTTGTTTTTATTTTTGCTTGTTTTTTTTTTCATTTTTATCTTATATTTGAATATATTGAGGAGGTACGTGAGGTTTTGTGTTACATGGATGAATTGTATAGTAGTGATGTCAGGGCTTTTAGTGTACCCACCACCCATGTAGTGTACATTGTACCCAACAGGTAATTGTTGAACACTAACTCCCTTTTGACCTCCACCATTTAAGTCTCCAAAGTCCATTATACCACTCTGTATGACTATGTGTATTCATCATTGAGCTCCCACTAAGAAGTGAGCACATGCAGAATTTGCTTTTCCATTGGTGAGCTACTTCACATAGAATAATTACTTCTCGTTCATTCCAAGTTGCTGCAAAAGACATGTCATTCCTTTTTACAGCCGAAGTATTCCATGGTGTGTCTATATACATATCACATTTTCTTTAGCCTCTCCTTACTTTATGTGCACTTAGGTTAATTCCATGTCTTTGCAATTGTGAATTGTGCTGTGATAAACATGAAAGTGTGTATCTTTTTGATATAATGGCTTATTTTCCTTTGGGTAGATACTCAATAGCGGGATTGCTGGATCAAATGGTAGGTCTACTAGTATATCTCATATTCTCCAATCATTGTGAATATATCTCCTGTTACCTTTTTTCTGGCACTGAGTGTCCCATGCTGCTTCTCGGCAAATTCACAATGCTGTTTTTGGAATGAGTGATCTATGCATAGGCAGCTATCCATGATCTCCACCTCCTTCCCTGGGAGCAGTGAGCTGGGAGGCCACCACTAATTCACCATTTCCCACCTGGTTTGTTTCTTTTTCTATATGAAATTTTAGATAATTTTGTCCAATTCTATGAAAAATGACTTTGGTATCGTAATGGGGATTATATTGAATCTGTAAATCACTTTGGGCAGTATGGACATTTTATCAATATTTATTCTTCCAATCCATGAGCATGAGATGTTTTTCAATTTGTATCATCAGTGATTTTTTAAATCAGTGTTTTGTAGTTCTCCTTGTAGAAATCTTTCACCTCCTTGCTTAAGAATAGTGCCAGGTATTTGTACCTATTGTAAATGGTATTGAGAATTTAATTATCAGGTTGGCTATTATTAATGTACAAACATGCTACTGATTTATGTCCATTAATTTTGTAACCTAAGACTTTACTGAATTTATCAATTCTAGGAGTCTTTTGGAGAAGTCGTTAGGGTTTTTTAGATTTAAGATCGTATTATTGGTGAACAGGGATTGTTTGATAGGTCTTTCTCTTGCCTGATTGCTCTGGATAGATCTTCCAGTACTATGTTGAATATAGTGGTGACAGTGTGCATTCTTGTCATGTTTCAGTTCTTAGGAGGAATGCTTTCTTCACCTGTAACCCATTTAGTATGATGTTGGCTGTGGGTTTCTCATATATGGCTTTTATTATTTTGACGTGTGTTCCTTGTATGGCCTTGTTTGTTTAGCAGGGGTCCTCAAACTTTTTAAACAGGGGGCCAGTTCACTGTCCCTCAGACCATTGGAGGGCTGGACTATAGTTAAAAAAAAACCACTATGAACAAATTCCTATGCACACTGCACATATCTTATTTTGTAGTAAAAGAACAAAATGGGCATAAACACCCAGCGGGACAGATAAATGTCCTCAGCAGGCCACATGTGGCCCATGGGCCATAGTTTGAGGATGCCTGGTTTAGGGTTTTTGTCATGAAGAAGTGCTGGATTTTATCTAATGTTTTTTCTGCATCTGCTGAGATGATAATTTGGTTTATGTTTTAAATTCTGTTTATGTGGTGAATCACATTTAGTGCTTTGCATATGTTGAACCATTCTTGCACCCCTAGCATGAAACCCACTTGATTGTAGTGAATTTATTTTGTTCACATACTGATAAATTCAGTTTGCTAGTATTTTGTTGAGGACTTTTGCATCTGTGTTCATGAGGGATATTGGGCCATAATTTTCTCTTTCTTTCTTTCTTTCTTTCTTTCTTTCTTTCTTTCTTTCTTTCTTTCTTTCTTTTCTTCTTCTTCTTCTTCTTCTTCTTCTTCTTCTTCTTCTTCTTCTTCTTTTTTGTTGTTGTTGTTGTTGTGACATTCCTAGTTTTGATATTAGAGTGGTACTGGCTTCATAGAATGAGTTAGAGAGGATTTCCTCCTTCTTGATGTTATTGAACAGTTTCAGTAGAAAGGGTACCAGTTCTTTGTAACTCTGGTAGAATTCAGCTATAAATTTTCTGAACATAGAGTATTTTTTTTATTTCAGGATATTATGAGGGTACAAACATTTTGGTTACATTTTATGTCTTTGCCTCATTTTTTTGAGACCATTTTTTTATTAATGATTCAATCTTACTACCCGTTATTGGTCTTTTCTGGATTTCTTTTTCTTCCTGATTCAGTCTTGGGAGGTTGTATGTTTCCAAAAATTTGTCCATTTCCTTTAGATTTTCTAGTTTGTGTGCATAAAGTTGTTCAGTGTAATGTCAGATGATGCTTTTTATTTCTGTGGTATTAGTTGTACTGTCTCCTTTTTCATTTCTAATTGAGATTATTTGAATAATATTCTTTTATTCTTGGCTAATTTACATAGAATTCTATTGATTTTGTTTATCTTTTCAAAGAATCAACTTTTTGTTTTATTGATCTTTATTGTTTTTTGTGAGTATGGTTTCACTCTCATTTACTTTTGCTTGGATATTTGTTAATTCTTGTCTTCTGCTAGCTTTGGCTTTGGTGTGGTCTCATTTTACTAGTTCCTTTAGGTATTACCTTATGTTGTTAACTTGTGATCTTTTTGATGTACACTTTGAGTTCTATGAACTTCCATCTTAGCACTGTGTTTCCTGAATTCAGAGATTTTGGTAGATTGTGTGTAGATTGTAGATTTTTCAATTCAAAAATATTTTTTATTTCAATCTTTATTTTGTTGTTGAACCAATGATTATTTAGCAGCAGGCTGTTTAATTTCCATTTATTTGTATAATTTTGAAAATTCTTCTTGCATTGGTTTTTAGTTTTGTTCTAATGTGGTTTCAGAAGATACATGGTACGATTTTCATTTCTAAACATTTGCTAGACTTGTTTTGTGGAACAACATATGGTCTATGTTGAAAAATGTACTGTTTGATGATGAGAAGAATGTATGTTTTTCAGTTTGGGCATAGAATGTTTTGTAATTGTCATTGGGCCCATTTATCCTACAGTGCCATTTAATTCCACTATTTATTTATTGATCTTCTGCCTCAGTGATCTTTCTAGTTCTACCAGAGGAGTGTTGAAGTCCCCCTAATATCATGTTCCTGATTATTTCATTTCTTAGGTCTAGTAGTATTTGTTGTATGACTCCATGAGTTGCATTGATATGTGCATATATATTTAAGATTGTTGTCTCTTCTTGTTGCATTGATCCCTTTATCATAGTATAAAGACCATCTTTGTCTTGTTTTTACTATTGTGACTTAAAATTTATTTTATCAGATATGAGAGTAGCTCCTATTGCTCATTTTGCTTTTGATTTGCATGAAATATATTTTTCATCTTTTCACTTTGAGTGTATAAAACTTTTTATGAGTTATATGGATTTTTTGGACAGATATTAGGATTGTGTTTTTTAATCCATTCCATCATTCTATATCTTTTAAATAGACATTTAGACTGTTTATATTCAATGTTAATATTGATAAGTGAGATACTGTTCCAGTCATCATGTTGATTGTTACTTAGTTGCTTTGTGTTCTTTCTTGTATTACTGTTTTATATGAGCTATGAGTTTTTACTTTTCAGTGTTTTTACACTGGTGAGTATTGACTGTTCTTTTCAGTATTTACAGCACTTTTGGACATTTTTTTAAGGTATGTCTAGTGGTGACAAATTTTCTTAGTGTTTGCATGTCTGGGAATGATTTTATTTCTCCTTCATTTATTAAATACAGTTTCATAGGATATAAAATTCTCTCTAACAATTATTCTGCTTAAGAAGAATAAAGATGGAACCACAATTCCTTCTGGCTGTAAGGTTTCTGCTGAGAAGTCTGCTGTTAAGTCTTATGTGTTTTCCTTTGTAATTTTCTTGTTGCTTTCATCTCAGAGCTTGGAAGGTTTTTTTCTTTATTTTGACTTTGGCCAGACTGATGACTGTGTGCCTTGGTGATATAGTATTAATATTTCCAATGAATCTTCCAGGACTTTGATGAGCTTCCTGTCTCCAGATGTCTAAATCTCTGTCAAGACCAGGGAAATTTTCTTCCATTATTTCCTCAAATAGGTTTTTCATGCTTTTTCCTTTTTCTTCTTTTCCTTCAGGGATTACCTGATTCTTAAATTTGAGAGTTTTACATAATCTCATATTTCTCTGAAACCTTGTTAATTTCCTTTTATTCTTATTCTTTTTTTCTTTATTTTTGACTGACTGTGTTAATTTGAAAGCTTTGTCTTCAAGATCTGAAATTCTTTCCTCTACTTGGTCTAATCAGTTGTTGAAACTTTCCTCTGTATTTTGAAATTCCCTAAAAGACTCTTATTTCTAGAAGTTATATTATTATTTTTGAGATATCTATTTCTTTAATGAATTTTTCATTCAGGTCCTGAATTATTTTTATTACTTTGTGTTGGTTTTTAACTTTATCATCAATCCCATTTAGCTTACTTGTGAACCATATTATGAATTTCATATCTGAAATTTCAAAAATTCCCTTTTTATTGGAGTCCACATTTGGAGAGGGAGTATGATCCTTTAGTAGTGTCAAAACAGCCTGTTTTATTTTAATATTTCCAGAGTTCTTATGCTGGTTTCTTCTTATATGCGACATCTTCCCTCAGCTCAAAACACAGCTATGTTGTTCACCTGTTCTGCTCTGCTCAGAACTCCACTACTCTGTATAGAAGGTGAGAGGTACACTGCCTTTCAGCTTGTGTAGGTAGGTACCAACTGTGTTGTTGCTGGCAATTTGGGTTAGTTGAACCTCAGACCCCTGGGAGAGTGTTCAGGTGCCAGCAGTGGTGGACTAGGTTAGGCACAGTACCCAGTTCCAAGGCCCCTGGATGGTGTGCTTGAGTTCTGGGGCATCAGACCTTGATGGGGCTGGCAAACTTGCTCTCAAGACTTCTTGAGGTCATGTGTTTGCTGTGACAGTGAGAGATAAGGTACTCTCCTGCTTTAGAATAATGCTCAGACAGAAGGGGAGATGTACTATGATCCTGCAACAGGAGGGGTAGGGGCCTCTTGATGAGATTAGCAGAGACAGCCACCTGTGAGACACAAGCTGCTCACATCTCTCTGTCTTGGCAATGACAATGGTCTCTGTCCTTCAGAATCACAAAAGCACCCAGGTTCCCAGCTGCCACCCTGCGCTGACTACAGCACAGTTGGTGGAGGTGACTCAATCTGCTGTGTGCAGGGTTACCAGACTAGCTGTGGGCTGTGACTGAAATGCTCCAGAAGGCAAGGTCTGGTTGTGCCATGGACTTGTCTCTAGGGGGCATAGGCTCTTCCCAGAAGATATAGGCAACTCAGGAAGAGGACTGCTAGCTTCACATTCCCTCAGGAGCAGTGGTAGCTTTTGTCCTTTGGGCACAGAAAAGCACTTTTGGTGGCTTTTTAGAGGGAAAGAAGTGAGTCCCACATTCTGTGGAAGCCTGGTTGTGATAGGGCCTCTGTCAGAGACAGGACAGTTGCTACCAAATGTCCTGGCTTAATTATCCACTGTTGAACCCTCACTGATCCTCAGTGGAAATAGTCCCTTGGCAGCAATGAGTGGGAGAGGGGTAGAAAAGGAGATAGTGAATGAAGAACTGACGCCCTGGTCCTCTTTGTCCTAAGGAACCCTGTGGCATGCTGCATTCTCCTCTCAGCTGGAAGCAGCTCTCTCTTAATGAAAAAATTCCAGGAGACCTGCTGGTCCCTCAAGGCTGCTGCATTCTGAGTAGGTGCTGAGGAGCACTGGCTATGAATTCAAAGATGTATAGCCCCACAAGCTGAGATTTCCAGGTCAGGACAATTGCAAAAATACTGCTTGCCTGTTAAGGGAGGGAAATGAGCCACATCCAGTTCCAGTGAGCAGAGTCCTATTAGCGGTATACCCCCCTTGCAAGCCTGGACCTGGCTATCCCACAGCACACCTGTGCCAAAAACTTGTGCTTAGGAGCAGAGGTGGCTATGTTTGAAACTTTGGGTGATTGGAAGAGGGGAGGTCCCCATCTCCATGTTCTTTCCCAGGCTCTGGTGCTGTTTCTGCTCTAGTGTGGGTACACTCTACTACCCTACAGATTCCTCTCTGTACTCACGTCTCCACTGGGAGGGGTGAAGATAACTTTGGATCATGAGCCAGGGGCTCTGTTGTGTAGGAAGGGTGTGCATTCCATCTTTCTATGCCCTAAATAGCACTTGTGGCACTTCCCAGTACCCTTAGGGCAATCTTCCCTATTGTTACCAAAAGCTTGGCACTTGTCCCTAAGGCTGCAATCAGAAGAACTAGGACAAGTGGTTTCAGGAGAAAGAAAAAGTTTTTTAATTTGCCAGTAAATGAGGAAGAGGTCAGCAGTACCAACGTCCTGCCTCTGAGTAGGAATACAGAGCTTTTAAAGGGAAGGGTTTCAGCTTCAAGTTATTGCTGTTCAACTATAGTTGATGGTTCTGATTCATTCCATCTTCAGCTAAGATAGTCTCATGACCTCCACCTGGACAATTCCCTTGAGCCATCTCCTGTGGTACAAAGAACAAAGGACACTCTCCTGGCCCTCCCAACTACTGGCCTAGGGCAGGAATGCATGTTTAATTCCCAAAAGGACACTTACCTGCCCTTCCCCTCCCTACCACTGGCCTGAGGCAGGGATACAGGTTTTAATTCCCAAAAGGAGTGGAGGAGGTTTTAGAGAGGCAGAAAATATTTTAAACCCCCTTTCAACCTATTCCTTCTGTTAAAAACTATGGGTCAAAACTCCAGGACTACTGCTGCTCTCCTCTGTTTACCTGCTCTTTTGGGATTGTCACAGTCTAAGCTGGTGGTGGGGAAAGATCATGTGGGATCCAGTGACAGAGAAATTTAGGATCTGTGACTTACCTGACAGGATAGAGGCACCAAGAAGGTGTGTCGGCAATATGCCATCTGTCATCTCAGCTCAGGTCTGATGCAGGGGGAAGTGAACCTACACAGGCCCATAGCCTGATGCTCTGATCCTAAGAAGCTCTCGCTCTGCCAGTGGCAGCAGCATCTGAATTGGTCAACGTAGAAGGGCTCTCCAACAGATCAGGAGCTGGCAGCCTGCCACAGGTGTGAGAGGAGAGAAAGTAAACATTCATATATAGCTTCTGCTAGACTCTGACTCCCTTGGGGGTTTGTCTATGCCAAAATCTTGCTCCTTCTTGTTTTGCTCTACAACTATTTCCTGTGGACTCTCCAGGAAGGGTAAGTTCTCACAGCTTTCCCTCAGTATTTCACCTTTTTACCTGAAACTTTTTTTTCTTTTTGAGTTGATCTGGTGACCAATTTCTCTAGTCAGCTATCTTATCCTTTCTCATTTCTGTTCCTTGTTTTATTGAGATGGGACCTTGCTATGTTGCTCAGGCTGGCTTAGAGCATGGAACTCTCAAACTACTGGGCTCAAGTGATCCTCCCGTCTTAGCCTCCTGAGTAACAGACAGGCACATGTCACAGCACTCAACTAAAGTACAATTGTAAGTACTATATATCATGAGATACTCTTCAAATTGAATGTTAAGGAACAAAAATAAACTATATTCTTGAATAATCTAGTTAGGGAAAGTAGTGTGCACAGATTACTGGATAGCAAAGCTCTTTGGTATTACTTTATTTTTCTATTATAGCTCTAGTAATGTAATTCTGCCAGTGATTATTTCTGATTCTCTGATGTCTCTGTCTTTCTCTCTGAGCTCTCTTCTCCCTTTCTTCTCCACATAAGCTTTCGCCTTAGTATGGTCCACTGAGTTTCATCATCCTCAATGTGCTGGCTTAGAAGATTAAACACAGATTAATTGATTATTGGTACAATAAGATAAAAAAATAATAACACCAAAATGTTGGCAGTATTGTGTATCATTGTATACATCATTGTACTAAAGCCTTACGTAGAATATATTAATCATTTCTTTACCAGGAAATATTTCAAATCTATTATTTTAATGAGAAACAGGGTTCTACTTGAGAATAGTATTGAATTTTCTTGCCATTAATAGTGCCTAATTGTAATCATATATATGCAAATTTTTATTCATTATCATTACTTAATAGTATAAAAGTCCCTTGGTTTCTAAAGGACAAAAAAAAGACATTTTTTATTGTTGACTGTTTTGGATATACATTGTTATCTATCTTTAATCTTTCATTTATTATAGTTTATTATTTTTGTTGTTTTTGTTTTAAACACGATAGACCAGAAACACATTTGTCCTCCCAACACACTGTTTGCTGTTCAAATATACCTTGCAGACTAGTAAAGCTCCTGCCAATTTTCAGAATTCTTCGGTAATGTTCTACCTTCAATTTAAAAGCTTTCTTTATGCATCTTTTCTTGCCAGCAATCAATTATGTGCATACTAAAAAGCCAGGTGGTTATCATTTATATTTTGAACAGTCTTGAAGGTAGCCAACATGGTCTTTGTTGAAAAGTAAGAGTAAATTAAAGACCCATTACATTGCCAAAATTGCATGGGTTATTTTTAGTTAGTAATTTCACAATGATACTTTAACTGGTGACATTAGTCATTTGAATAATGACTGATGTATATTTAAATATGAACCTGAAATTCAAAGAACATTTAAAGAAATATTATAATGGTGATTCAATTGTTATTGTTAATCTTTAGATGGAGATTTGGTTTTGTACCACATATGTAGATGAGATAGTGAGCTATGATTTCTTCACCTGAGTTAGCGTGAAATGATAGTTGACATAAACAATATTTTTAGTTTTGAGAACAGTCCATTTTTTTCTATCAAAAAATGGATATCATGCATATGTGTGTAGATCTTTTCCCAGTAGCAGGACATCCTGTGGAATTATTCAGAATGGTTTGTCTGCTATTATCAACAACTACATCAAGATCACATTGAAATCTGGCCTGCAAGGGCAAGTGCATGTTAAGGCGCAAATATGTCCTCACCTGCTAAATGTTCCAATCGTATAATTTTATTGTGGATCTGAACTTCTCCCAGATTATTCAAGTGAGCCTGCAGAGTCGAGACATGTTCTGATTTCTCTTTAAGAACTACTTTTCTTATGCATCCTATTCAGAATTTTTCTGTAATATATGATTTAGACTAACACTTTATGTTATTTTCTTGTCAAAAGTGCTCAAAATTGGTTTTAGAGTGAAAGTGCTGCATGTGGAATATTTACATTTGTTTTTTAGACTCATGGTTATGTGGATATTTAAATACAGGGCTAAAAGTTTTCTGTATATATGTATGCCAAGTTAGATTTCAAGTGATCATTCTGGAGCATACTGTTTGCTGATATCTTGAAAATATTTCAAGTTCTTCAATAACTTTCAAATAGTTCTCAAAAAAGATCAGAATAAAGACACTATTCTCCCCAGTTTCCTTGACCTTTATTACAGAACAAATTATTTCCTTAATAAATGTAGCACAATCTACTTGTGTCTAAATCTGTACTACTCTTCCCACTGGTTGAAAGTACGTTGCCTTGTGTATTTTACCTTGTGAAACATATTATAGGGATCAGTGCTTCAATTGATTTCCTTTCAAATGTCATCAATTTATACAAAAATGATGAGAATGTGATTGCTTATCAACTTTATATTGGTATCATTTTATTTATTTATCTACTCACAAAGCTCCGTAAAAACAATTATCTACTGTGATTTTAAATACGGAGCAATGAATAGCTCCAAACACACATATCTCCAAATTTAGGTTGGAAGATTTTAAGCAACAAAATCAGAAGAGATCATGACTTCTCTTTAGCAAAGAACATTATTAACATCCTTCATGTGTGACCATGTTTGCAAGAACAGGAAACTATGTGTAACTCTAAGCTTATATATACACACAGCTAATTAAGACCTGTGTTGTATGTAATTGGCCTAGCCTGAATAAAACTGAAAATTATTCCCCATGGCTGATCTCTTTCCCTGTATCATATATGTTTTTGTTATCAGTTTTCTGTGTGTATTTTTCTTTGTTTCAGTCTTTTTCATTATGCTTCAAAAGTGTTAATTATTTTCTTCTTCAACTAACATTCTCCAGGGTTAGTGAACCAAATAAGAGACCTCTGACATCATAGGTTCAGTTCAGCGTTCTATAACTTTAAGGAAGCATATTGACTAATTAAATGTCTTAAAATTCCCTCAGTAATGTGTGTTAGGGTCTGCTCTACAACTTAGAGCAAAATATTTGACCTGAAGGAAATACCGTTATTTGGGGTCTTGAGGTTATGAATCTCCTTAATGTCAGACAATTTGTATAAAATCCAGGCAAATGAGGAAAGTCTTTGTTTTTATAGTAACTTTTAACTAATGTTATACTTTGAACCTTATATGTAAAGATGAAGGCAAATTTGCTTAGAAAAATTAGATAATATTTTGCTAGTGAACTTTAACACAATTATGCCTAAAACTAGTGTTGAGTATAGATAAACACATAATTTGAAGTTTCTGTTTTATATTTATTGTATTTCTATTTAAGTGGATTAATTTAATGCAACACCTGTAGACAATAGAATCCAGTATGGGGAAGGGCAAAGTACTTTCACAGAGGATTAATTTTTAGTATAATATTTTAAAAAGACATAGATGCCCTGATGCTTTACAAGGAGCAAACTTAACAAGTCCCAGGGAAGTCACACACAAAAAATCATGTTTTACAAAATATTTAAAATGAGAATAATTTTGATCTGCTCTGGATGTGGTCAAAAGTTGGCATTATTACCTTGCATCTATTCAAAAAAGGGGGAGATGAGCATAGGTTAGGGCGGACCTGACCCAAAACTGGTGCTGCATCGAGGTTGGCTCCCTGATACCTTGATCAACATATTTCAGATACTTGAAAGTGTAAGAGTGTTGTTGAAATCTTAGGTAGAGGAGGGATTAAGGTAATTTCCTCTATTCTTATTTTGGCAAAGACCAAAATTTCACTCCAGCAAAGTAGCTTCTCAGTGTTACTCACAATACCCAACTTAGCTTCATGAAATTCTAAGTGAAGTGTTGTCTGTAGAACAGTAGCATTAATACCATCTGAGAGCTTGTTTTAAATGCAGAACATCAGCCCCCCATGCCCCTCAGATCTACCTACTGAATGCAAACCTGCCATTTAACAATATCTCTAAGGGATTCTTATACACATTTAAGTTTGAGAAGCATTGATCTAGCTAATTGGTATCATGAAATATTAGTATTTTATATAGTAACAACTATATTTTTAGGACATGGGTAAAGTTTGTGTAGTTGTAATTGTCATTGATAGTGCTTGCAAAGCAATATATATATTTTTATTGTCATTAAATAATTGCCTGGAAAGAGTATGTCATTGTGGGTGGTGAGTGGTTCTGAGTAGTCATTTTCCTCTTTAATAAAAATAATTGGAAACTGTTGCTCTAGGGCAATGTGTGCATTTAAATCTTGGGCTCTTTGCAGTTCATATTGGTGCATGGGTTAAAAATGGTAAACATAGCTGCAGTCTACTAAGCATAAATAATACTTGTGTTTTGCAGTTTATAACTCTCTTCATGGAGACTATGTTCATACTCATTTCTAAATAGAGAATTTCATTGAACTTTTGCAGAAATAGTTTTTCTGTACTAATTTAAAATGGAGTTAATTTACAAAAATACCATGTAAAGTGGAGTTAATTTACAAAATACCATGAAAATTATTTTATTTATTCTGATTCCAATGAAAATAGAAAAATAAATTATAATTTTAGGGTGGAAGAAAAAATAAAGACAATCTTGTTCATTTCACAAATACGAAAGTTAAAGTGGGATTATAACTTGTCTAAGTTCAAATAGTAAGTATTGGTTAAAACTTGCGTTTGGATATTGGTACTCTCATTTAATGTCTTCTTCTATACTGGTATACTTTTTTATTTTTTATTTACTTTTATTGATTTATTTTTATTTAATCGTATTATGGGGGTACAAATATTGTTAAGGTTACATAAATTGCCCCAGCCACCACTCCCCCCCAGCCTAGTCAGAGCTTCTAGCACGCCCATTCTCCAGGTGGTGTGCGTCGTTGCACTCACCATGTAAGCGTACACCCATTCCCTCCTCCCCCCTCCAACCTGCCGGTCACATGATAAATGTTTTTTTTTTTTTTTTTAACTGGAAGGCATCAGTCTTCCTGACTTCAAGCTGTACTATAAAGCAATAATAGTTAAATCAGCCTGGAACTGGCACAAGAACAGAAGCATCGATATTTGGAATACAACTGAAATTCCAGAGATGAAACCATCTGCATATGGTAACCTAATCTTTGATAAAGCAGACAAAAATATGTAATGAGGAAAAGAATCTCTCTTCAATAAACGGTGCTGGGAACACTGGATAGCTACATGCAGAAGATTGAATCAGGATCCCTACCTCTCACCTCTCACAAAAATTCACTCAAGATGGATAACAGTTTTAAACCTAAGGCATGAAACCTTAAGAATCCTAGAAGAAGATGTTAGGAAAACCCTCTCAGACATTGGCCTAGGCAAAGAATTCTTGAGGAAGACCCCCAAGGTAATCACTGCAGCATCAAAAATAAACAAAAGGGATCTGATCAAATTAAAAAACTTCTGCACAGCCAAGGAAACTATCACTAGAGCAAATAGATAACCCACAGAATGGGAGAAAATATTTGCTCTCTACACTTTTGATAAAGGTCTGATAACAAGAATCTATCTAGAACTCAAAATAATTAACAAGAAAAAATCAAACAACCCCATCAAGAAATGGGAAACGGAAATGAACAGAAACTTCTCCAAAGAATCCAGAATAATGGCCTGCAAACATATAAAAAAATGCTCAACATCTCTAATAATTAGAGAAATGCAAATCAAAACCACAATGAGATACCGCCTAACCCCAGTGAGAATGGCCTGTATCAAGAAATCCTAAAACAACAAATGCTGGTGTGGTATAGTTCTTGATATTACCTTGAGCCTCAATTTTCTTTATCTGTAGAAAAATCACAGCAATGGAATCTATCTTATAGGATTATTGGGAAGATTAAATATGATAACAAAAGCAATACACTTAGCACAGTTCCTGTTATATATTAAAAGAAAAACATAGCATTAATGAATTTCAGCAAGGCCACAGAGTAAGTTATTTATATAATCATGTCACTCAAATTATGTTCTTGTTATGGCTTAGAATTCTAGAATTTCGGTTCCCAGCCAAGTGAAATGCCATCCTATAGGCCTGTAAGATCACTCAAGACATGTTTAGAAATTCACCTAAGGCATGAGACTTTTAATTTTTCCTTCCTTTCCTTTTTCCGTTTCATTCCTATTCTTTTGGAATCAAATATCGCTGGTGGCATAGGAAACCATAATATTTTATAATCTCTGATAGATCAAAAGCAGGAGAAAATTACAGGGGCTGAAGTGAGGATGGGTGGATTTACCTTTGGGTCATAGGGGCAGAAGAAAGAGATAAGTTCTACTTACAAAATCTAGCTTAATTTTCTATAAATTAAGATTATTTGACTTATAAATTTGATATTCCAACATGCTTGTTTCCAGATTCTATTTTTTTTTACTTAGTTGCTAGTTGGCCACACCTTTGATTTTCTTTCATATGATTAAGTTGCTCTTCCTTGTAATTCCTGCCTGATTTCTC
>VBSM01000656.1:5764433-5776547 GCA_008086735.1 Cheirogaleus medius | reverse complement strand
AGTTTACATTCTTCTCAGCAGCCCATGGATCCTACTCTAAAATTGATCACATCCAAGGCCGCAAATCAGATCTCCGAAAATTCAAGAAGATAGAAATTATACCTTGTATCTTTTCTGACCATAATGGTATAAAATTACAGTTCAATTCCTATAGAAATACTCAACGCCCTACAAACTCATGGAAACTAAACAATCTACTATTGAAAAATTATTGGGTTAAGGAAGAAATTCAGAGAGAAATCAATAATTTCTTCGAACAAAATGATAATGGTGAGGCTTCTTACCAAAACCTGTGTGATAAAGCAAAAGCTTACCTGAGAGGAAAACTAATAGCAATTAACACTCACATCCAAAAAACAGAAAGGTTAGATACTGAAAATCTAATGAATAGGGTCAAGGAATTGGAAAAAGAAGAGGAAACAATTTCCAATCCTAGTAGAAGAAAAGAAATAACGAAGATCAAAGCAGAGCTCAATGAAACCGACAACAAGAGAACTATTCTAAAGTTCAACAAAACCTTAAGCTAGTTTTTTGAAAAGATAAACAAAATTGATGGCCCTCTTGCTAGACTGACAAGGACTCAAAGAGAAAGGACTCTAATAAACTCAATAAGAAATGAAAAAGGAGAGATCACAACAGACACCACAGAAATTCAAAACATTATATTTGACTATTATAAAAATCTATATTCACAAAAACTACAGAACGATGATGAAATGGATAAATTTCTGGACTCATACAAGCCCCCTAAGTTCACCCAGGAGGTAACAGAATTCCTAAACAGACCAATCTCAAGCTCAGAAATGGTAGCAGTAATTAAAAACCTCTACAAACGGAAAAGTCCCGGGCCAGATGGTTACACTTTAGAGTTCTACCAAACATACAAAGATGAGGTCATACCTATACTACAGAAACTATTCCACACCATTGAAAAGGAAGGTATCCTTCTGAACTCATTCTGCGAAGCCAACATCACCTTGATACCAAAGCCAGGAAAGGACGCAAAAAAAAGAAAATTACAGACCAATATCCCTCATGAATACAGATGCAAAAATCCAAAAAAAATTTTAGCAAATAGAATTCAGCAACCCAAATCAAAAATGCAATACACTTTACTATAGCCCCAAAGAAAAATAAATATCTAGGAGTATATTTATCCAAAGATACAAAAGATCTATACAAGGAGAACTACAAAACACTGAAAAAAGAAATTGCATATGATTTAAACAGATGCAAAAATCTACCTTGTTCATGGATTGGTAGAATCAATATCGTTAAAATGTCAATATTACCTAAAGTGATCTACAGAATCAATGCAATCCCCATCAAATTACCATCAGCATTCATTAGGGTGAATATACAGAATAGGAG
This sequence comes from Cheirogaleus medius, assembly GCA_008086735.1. Lineage (NCBI taxonomy): Eukaryota > Metazoa > Chordata > Mammalia > Primates > Cheirogaleidae > Cheirogaleus > Cheirogaleus medius. The sequence goes on along the minus strand of VBSM01000656.1, from coordinate 5,775,176 downwards.
AAAATATTTGTATGCCTTATATCTGATAAAGGGCTGATAACTATAATCTATATAGAACTCAGTCAAATCAGCGAGAAAAAATCAAACAACCCCATTAAAACATGGGCAAAGGACAGGAACAGAAACTTTTCAAAAGAAGAGAGATTAATGGCCAAGAAACATATGAAAAAATTCTTAACATCTCTAAACATCAGGGAAATGCAAACCAAAACCACAATGAGTTATCACTTAAGTGCAGTGAGAATGGCTTTTATCAAAAGTCCCAAAATAACAAATGTCGGTGTGGATGCAGAGAGATAGAAACACTGCTCGTGGGACTTTAAACTAGTACAACTTCTATGGAAAGTTGTATGGCGATACCTCAAAGAACTACAAGTAGAATTACCATTTGATCCAAAAATCCCATTGCTGGGTATTTACCCAAAGGAAAAAAGACATTATATAAAAAAGACATCTGCACTCGAATGTTTATAGCAGCACAATAAACAATTGCAAAGATGTGAAAACAGCCCAAGTGGATTAATAAAATGTGATATGTGTGTACCATGGAGTATTACTCAGCCATAAAAAATGGTGAACCTAATACTTCTCATATTATCCTGGACGGAGTTGTAGCCCATTCTTCTAAGTAAAGTATCCCAAGAATGGAAAAACAAACACCACATGTATTTATCATTAAATTTGTAGTAATCAATCAACATTTATGTGTACATATAGAAGTAATATTCATTGGGGATCAGGCAAGTGGGATGGGGGAGGTGGAGATAGGTAAATTTACATATAATGGGTGTGGTTCGTACCATCTCGTGGATATGCACCCTTGTAGCTCTGACTCGGGCGGTTCAAAGGCAATTTATTTGACTTAAGAGTTTATACCCCTGTAATAGTCTGAAATAAAAAAAGCCATCTGCTTTACTCACTCTACCAATACAAATGTTAATCTCATCCAGAAACACGCTCATCTCACAAACACACCCAGAATAATTTGTGACCACATATCTGGTAACCTTGTGGCCCAGTAATATTGACACATAAAATTAACCATCACAAGTCAACCCATTTTCAACTTGACACCCATAAACATATCCTAAGCTATACTTTATTTCCAAATAATGATGGCAGTAGGATGATAACTTCTCCACACCTTATACAACTATCCTATGTACTACCAAAACTGCACTAACGCCTTCTGTGGAAAAGGTGATAAAGTCTCTGAGTGAAGTTTACTCTTCAATTTGATATCCCATAACATAAATATTATGATGTAAAATTAACAATACTTAAAACTATGATATAAAGTCAATATATCTTGTTTTACATGATAAGAGAATATGAGAAGGAAGAAAACAAAGATATTTGTCATGTATACTTATATTTATATATACACACATACAGACATAATCACATTAAAATAAGGAGGAAATACTCATGATTATTACAGTCCTTGTTTCTATAACTGGTCACATATACATGGGTTTATATTTATAATTGTCTTCTTTCTTTATCCATTCTATATGTCCTTTGCCTTCACTAAGCACCTCAGCTGGTCATGGTTCTTCACCTGAGGAGGTGATCCAAACTTTCACTGTGGAAGAGTCTGGGCTATTAGTAGTCCTGACTGGATTGGGTTATTGTAGTTTTCCATTTATCTTAATCACAGGTCATGGTAATACTAATAGACACCCTTATAGAGCTCCTGTATTCTTGACATACTCTTCCTTACCTTCATTATGGAGTAGTAATCTAATTTACCCTTCGTTGTCAGGATCAATCACCCAAGCCAGCACAGTAACTTCCTTCTTTGTCTATTGATTTTAGAGGCATGAGAAGTCCAAAGTCATCAGGCATCAGTCTTAAGTTCCAGTTCAATGAAATTATTGTTGTTTTTCCTGGTGCAAGCAATCTTCCCTTTAGAGCTAACACCTCTTGGCCAGCAGGGCATAAGGTCATGGGACCAAAAATTTTGCTAGTGGGTTACTAGGTGTAATAGTGTGTGGTGCACCTTGGTTTCCACTCCTTAATTCCCCTCCTTGATTTATAGACACATGAATTCTATCAATCAGAGAAATAACACCATATATTGGACCCTGATTCAGAGCACACACAGCCTCTTGAACAACATTGTTCCAACCCTGCAAGATGTTGCAGCCTAGCTGATGCTGTAACTGAGTCTTCAAGAGGTTATTCCACCATTCTATCAAACCAGCTGCTTCCAGATGATGGGGAACATGGTAAGATCAGTGAATTCCATGAGCATAGGCCCATTGCAACCCTTCTTTTTCTTTGAAGTGAGTTCCTTAATCAGAAGCAATGTTGTGTAAAATACCATGATGGCAGATAAGACATTTTGTATAAGTCTGTGGATGGTAATTTTCGGAGAAGCATTACATTCAGGGAAGGCAAATTCTTATCCAGAGGAAGGGTCTATTTCAATATGAATAAAACATAGCCTTTTCCATTATGGAAGCAGTCTAATGTAATTGACCTGACACGAGGTAGCTGGCTGATAACCCTGGGAAATGGTGCCATATTTAGAACACAGTGTTAGTTTCGGCTGCTGACAGAGTGTATACCGAGCATTGACCATAGCCAGGTCAGCCCTGGTGAGTAGAAGTCCATGTTGCTGAGACCATGCATAACCTCCATCCCTGTCACCATGACCACTTTGTTCATGAGCCCATTGGACAATGACAAGTAAAATTAAATATCACATTGAGCAATTCTACTTTAGTTATCTTGCCTAGAAAAATGAAAATACATCAGACAAAGATATGGAACATGAAAGTTAATAACTGCACTATTAACAGTAGCCCTAAAATTGAAACTACTCAAGTGTCCCAACTGGTGAATATATAAGCAAAATATGGTATATTCACACAGTGAAATATTATTCAGCCATAGGAAGAAATTAAGTACTGATGCATGCTACAATATGGTTAGACCTCAAAAGAATAGCAAGAAACCAGATACAAAATTTCACATATTGTATCTTTCTTTTTGTTTGAAATGTCCATCAAAAGCAAATCTGCAGAGACAGAAAGTAGATTAGTGTTGCCTGAGGTTGGGGATGGGAACAGAGATTAATTGCACCTGGGCATGAGGGATTTTTCCAGTGTGATGAAAATGTTCTAAAATTGAATTGTAGTGAAAAATGCAAAACTCTGCAAATGTACCAAAACATATTGAATCTTTCTCTTAAAACATGTGACTTATGGTATAAAAATAATTTTAACAAATCTATTTAAAATATTTTTTCACTTGCTCCTGGGCCTTTGACACTATTTCTCAATGAACATACTTGAAGACAGAGACTATAAATATTTTGTCCTTGAGGGTATCTCCAATATATAAAGCAGCATCTGAGACAAGGTAGGAATAGAAAATGTACATGTATATGTATGTGTGTGTGTGCATATTTGTGTGTATAGATTGATATTGATAACTATGTTTGACCTAATTAAATTCATTATTTGTTATTTTACAACTTTTTATTGCTATGAACATTTTTAAACACAAAATAATACAATGAACACCCTTAAACTTACTATCTACAGTCACCAATTGTGAACATTTTGCCACAGTTGCTTTATTTATCTTTCCATCTGTGTATATGTACATTACTGAACCATTTGGATATGAGTTGCCTACCTCTTAATAGTCTTTCTCTAATTACTTTACATGCATCTTAAGAGCTACAATTTCATTATTTCTCCTAAGAAAATAACAATAATTCTCTAATATTATTTACTACCCAATCCATATCAGAATATCTCCCAATCATCCTTCAAATATTGTTTTGAAAAAATATTATTCATATACTACATTTGGTTTTTAAGTCTTCTTACTATTATAATCTAAGGTAGGTCCCCAAATATTTTTCATGATATTGAACTTTTTTCATGATTGCTTTTATGATATTGAAACCAGAGAAATTGTCCTATAAATTGTCCCACATTCTGGATTTGACTTTTTCTATTTGGTACATTTAACTTAGTCCTCTATCTCTTCCATTTCCTGTTAACTAAAAGTTGGATCTAAAGATTTGATTAAAGTTAAGTTAATATTTTTGTTATGAATATGTTATAAGTGATGATGTATAGCTCAATTAAATATTAAACTAATAAACTTTATTCAAATTTTATGTGATAAATTGAATAAACAAGACAAAAGCTCTCTCCAGAAAAGATGTTTCTTGAAATAGAGCCCATTTTCACTTTCACAAATTTTGGACGGGCAAAACACCACCTCAAAACAGTTTTCAGACATTATCATTTTGAAAGTCCTTTTCCTTCTCAATATGTTATGACCTACTTTTCTAAAATAATATATTTCTCTGTTTTATACAAAAAATGAAAACATTTTTATGTTTATTTTAAATTTAGGCTTTTTTAAAAGCAGAACTTCAAGCTTTTGTTTTGCATTTTTATTTTGTGTGTGCAATAAAAGGCTCTAGTAATTTTCACTGTAAAGAATCAGAGACTAGTATGTCAGAGACAATTATGAACTGTAATTTTAAATCATTTTGATGCTGAGAATTTCCCTCGCCCTACCTCAGGCATTTTAATATTTATTTTTTTCTATTTAAATGAAAATATCCATGATGAGCACTTTCTAATGTCATCAAGAGTGAGAAATACTCCTCTTGTGTTTTATCTGCCCAGTTCCCATTAGGGTGGTGCTCTGAGGACATACATAACTAGGATTCTGCCTCCATGGCAAGCTCCATGGATAGTGGCCTTAGTAGTGAAAATGGAGGCACAGACAGTTCCTTGATTACTTTGGCCCCACTAAAGTGCTGTAAAAATTTTGTTATTTTAAGGTTGAATAGTGCTCCATGCTAAACATATTCCACATTTTATTAATCCACTCATGAATTTATGGGCACTTGGGTTGATTCCACATCTTTGCAATTGTGATTTGTGGTACCATAAAAAAGATGAATTAATCCTTTTGCAACAATCTGGATGGAACTGGATACCATTCTCCTAGGTGAAATATCTTAAGAATGGAAAATCAAATACCACATGTACTCACTATTAAATTGGAAGTAACCAATGAGCACACATGTATTTTACTTCCTCAGAGGGAAGTAAAACTCAGTGGAAATCAACCAGGGGGAAGGAGGGGAAGGGAGAGGAAAAAAAAGTCTACCTAATGGTTACTATGAACAGTATTTGGGAGACAGGTACACCTATAGCCAGGACTCAAGCTTTACAAAAGTGATCCATGTAATCTAAAACATTTGTACTCATTTAAGATTTTGAAATAAAATAAAATAAGTCATTCTTTAAAGATATCATTTTAAACCTGCTTAATTTAGCATAATTGAATAATTTAACAAATATTTATTCAGCACCTTCTATATGCAAAATATTGGGGGTGTATTTCTCTTTGTACTCTTAAATATGTTCTACTTTCTTTGTGGATGTGTTCTCTATAATACTTCTCTGCCTCTTTCTCTACTTCTGTTTTATACATGCTTCAGGGAAGTTATTGGAATGCACATGAACAATGTTCTCTGAATTACTTGGAGAGTACTATTCTTGTAACTTTCATTATCAAGTTTGATTGTAAGAATACATCCAATTGATGGAGCCATAGGTCAATGATAACAACTTGTCTGGAAGAAAGCTGAACCAATAGCTGTCAAGTTTGGCATTAAACTATCCCCTAAGCTCTTTTTGTCAGTGTCTCATTACAGAGATGGGGCTTAATCGTGGTTCAATTGTTGCTATAACTCAAAGGAATCAACCCAAGGGACTAAATAAATATTATGCCAAAACTTTTAGTTTGAGAAAAGAGAAGTAATCCAGTTAACTATAAAGTTGGCATTGGTTGATTTATATTTATGTTCTGTCAAGACTCTCCATCAACCTTATATAGTATATAGTTAAGTAGGCTGTATTCATGTCAATAGGAGCTGAGTTGATGAAATAAGGGACATCATCTGTCCAATATCTTCTAACATTTAAAATGCAATCTGTGCATAATTTACCTTTGGAATTATAATTAAGACAGTTCAATTTGTTTCAAATAGACCTTCTCTTGCCGTTTCTGTGGTTCACATTGGTGTCATTCTATCTCTGTATCCTAACAAGTATATATGAAATTTAAATGGATTTAAGAGAGTTTGGCCAAACGTTGCCTGAACTGTTATTAGCATTTTAATTCGTTACATTATGTGGAAGCGTTGTTCTAATGAATTCCCCCTTCACTTTCATTCTTATGTAGCTTCTTAATGGCTTAATAGTCCATCTGGATCATTTTCTCTATAAAAGTTTAATTCTATTTACTAGTTTTGTCATCTGTAGATTTCCAATTTAAATATTTAGAAACAACACATGATGCCATATTGCTTAAGTGTTTTAATGTAATTGTTTTGAAAGCACAAAAATACATGCCTCATGTCTTATTTTTATAAAATTTAAATGGAATTTAATTTATACAGAAGAATAATCAAACCCCTGTAGATATGTGTAACATTCAGATATTCTGCTCTGCATGGGACATCAAATACCAAAAACTAAAAAATATGCTTTCCTTTCACCCTGCTGATGTTTTGAATTTGTGCATAAGATGGCTCATCTTATACAATTGTTTCCTAATTATCCACTCTAGGATGATAGCAAAGAAACTCAAGAATACCAAATGTCACATGTTTCTTGGATTTTTATGAAAGGAGGGTGAACACTGTATTTAAAATTAGTAATAAAAATGCTCACCCAAATTTCTTGCTGTAATGTCTAGGTAAATAAATATTCATCAAGGACTCGAATGTTTATAGCAGCACAATTTACAATAGCAAAGATGTGGAAAAAACCCAAATGTCCATCAATACATGAGTAGATTAATAAAATGTGGTATATGTTTACCATGGAATACTACTCAACTACAAAAAACAATGGTGATCTACCACCTGTTATATTATCCTGGATAGAGATTGAGCCCATGCTTCAAAGTGAGGTATCACAAAGATGGAAAAACATGTACCACATGTCCTCGCCATCAAATTGGTACTAATTGATCAACATTAAGGTGCTCACATGGTAGTAATACTCACTAGGTGCCGGTCAGGTAGAGGGTAGGGAGGTTGGGGAGTAAATCCACAGCTAATGGAAACAGGGCACACTGTATGGGGGAAGGACACACTTGTAGCATTGGCTTGAGTAAGGCAAATGCATTTCCATAATATTCTGAATTAAAAATAAATAAATAAAATTAGTATTCAATAAAAAATATATTCATCAAGGAAATATCCTTTGTCTCCTGGGCCTAGACAAATACAATAAACAATCCAAATCTGATTTATTAATTTTAACAGACTATGGTAGGGTATATGTGATTAAATATAAAAGTCTTAGTCAGGGTTCTCCAGAGAGGCAGAACCAATAGGAGATAGATAAATAGACAGATGAGAGGGGATTTATTAGGATCGATTCATGTGATTATGAAGGCTGAGAAGTCCCACAATAGGCTGTCTGCAGGCTGGGGAAGCAGGGAAGCCAGCAGAGTGACTCAGTGAAGATCCAAAGGCCTAAGAACCAGGGCATCCAATGGTATAAGTATCCGTCCAAGGCTGAAGCCTGATAAACTGCAGGGACTGCTTGTACAAGTACCAATGTCCAAAGGTCAGAGAAATTGCAGTTCTGATGTCCAAAAGGAAGCAAAGAAAGATGTCCAAGCTCCAGAAGAAAGAGTAAATTAGCCTTCCCTCTGCCCATTTGTTCTATTCAGGCCCTCGGTTGATTGGATCTTGCTCACCCACACAGGGTGAGAGCATACCGTTATTACTTAGCTCAATGATTCAAATGTCAATCTCATCTAGAAATATTCTAACAGACATAGACATACCCAGAAGTAATGCTTTGCCAGCTACCTGGGTATCCCTTAATCCAGTCAAGTCAACACCTAAAATTTATCATCACAGTAGGGTGCCAGTGAAAGAGAGGTATGATAGGTACCTTCAAGTATTTGAATATTGTTATGTAGGAAAGAATTACATTTTTGTTATTTTTTCAATGGCAGATTTATAATCAGAAGGTCACAGAAAAAGCATAACTATGTTGATTCAATGTTTTCACTGGTGTTAGTTGCCAAACAATAGATTGACTTTGCATAGAAGGTATTGACTGTACATTGCTGAATCTGTTTAATGAGAAGCCTAGTTTCCTCATGGTAGTCAGATATACAGGGAATTCACATGTTGAGAGAAGATTGGGCCAGAACATTACCAATACTCCTTCCATCTAGGGAATCTATGTTTTTGTACTCTTAAAAACAATCAAGAAAAGTAAACAAACAAAAACAGGAGCCATTGGAACATTGGCACTATGCAATAGCTAATGGGGCTAATAGCTGTGTCTTGTTCATACTAATACTAGAAGATCAAAAATTTTCCCTCAAACACCTCATTTGGCCTTGTTTCAATTCATGGGGTTCTCTTCATATTGTTTACATCTTTGGAAATTTCTGGACACATGTATGTTTGACCTTGATGTTGGGAGGAAAGTTTCTATGTATTGGGGAAGGTTCTATAGGGGTTACTTTATGAAAACCCTACCTAATCTCCTTACCTCAAAATTGAGCAAATCACCTTATATAGTGACATTTAATGATCCCTTATTGCCTATGGATAGGAAAAAAAACTCCTTTGGTGGGATCCCATAAACTTTTACAGGCTGACATGAACCTACCTCTCAAACCTTAATCCCCATTGTTCAATCCATCTGCTCTTGATCAAACTAATCATTCCTCCCAAATTCCTTGTTCTTACATAACTCTGTGCTATATACACACTATCTCCTTTCCGGAAATGCCAATTTATCTTTTCCATTGCTTACCAAATGTCTGCTCATCCTTCAAGACTTCACTCAAATACAAACTTTTCTCTGAGACCTTCCCCAATCTTTTAGGTAAACTTGGTCACTGCATCTTCTATTCTCCCATGGCATTTTGTAAAAGCTCAAGTATAATGCTTGCTATATTGTATAATAACTTCCTATTTTTCAGTCTTTCCATTATCCTAAACTCCTCAGGGCCAATGAATAGGGTTTTTGTCATTTGCTACATCCCTAGTGTTTAGTTCATAGCCTCATAGAGTGTTGATATTCAGTGAGTTTTTGTTGGATAATGTATGCATGATAGGAATATTCTAATTGATAAATTGTTTGATTGAATAGAACATGCATATATTGTGAGGGGAAAATGTAGGAACATTTCCAGTGCATTGTGTCACACTGAAACTCTGGATGTATTCAAAAAATAGAGTGATTATGCTGGTTAAAAAACCTTGAAAATGGAAGAAAGCAGAGAGTGGAGAGCAGAAGAAAGCCTTAGGAAAGAACTGAGGAATAGCAAAGTGAAGAATTTGTGGTAAGATTGCCATAGAAAAAAATACTTTTTGCTTGTTCAAGTTCTTAGTACTAATTTTTTGAGAAACTATAAACTGAAGGGCTTTTGGATTTCTCAACCATTAAAGAAAGGTTAACTATTTTATGTCTTGATGGGAAATTGACAGACTTGATTTTCATGCACTTAGAATTCTGAATTCTGGAGTTCTTTAAGAACTATGATTAATTGAAAAAGTTAAGTTGAAATCATGGTTTTTGGCTCTCATAGTCATACCCTTGGAGTTCTAGGCTAGCATGGCTGAGTAAAAGTATATTACAAACACCCACATGCCAGAGATCAACACTGTTAAAACATGATGCTTTCAGAGTTGCTTTTCTACTAAACTATACGCTTGCATATTTTAGTACCTGTTCCTTTAGATATAGGCTGTCGTTCACATTGAATGACATGCCAAAGATAAAAGGATCACTTCTTTGGTTAAAACAAACAAATATACAAAGATTTCCAAAACATCAAGTTGAATGTGGGGCTATTTTATTGTATGTTTAATTAATGAAAAGATGTTATTTAAACATTATGCTGCCTCTGATCTATAAACAGACTGGAGTATTGTTAGAAGCATAGAATGACAACTATTGTCATTATAGCAGCAAGTTGTTTTTTTTAGTCATTTCCAATTACCAGAGATAAAGGATACACCTGGCATATTACTTCATGTTTGAAGTTTTTTGCATTTAATATTTATTTATTTTATTTGTTGAAGAATTGTACAATTTTAATTAATGCTATAAAATGTAATTATTTATTTACACTTGCCTTTCAAATGAGAAGGGGAAGTTATAAAGGTCATGATAATTTTTCTTTCCTAGAGCCTGTAACTCTCAGGGGAGGTGGGCTAAAGGTGAGATATCAACTCACTAGAGAAAGAAACCAAGGGACCAGAGAATGTGATTGAAACATCACCAATTGATCTCTTGTAAAAGTTCTCATTTTATTTTTCATGTTTAAGTGCAATGAAACTTTTTCACACTTAACTATGTGAAAGCAAGCATGCTCATCTTAGTATTTGGGGAGACAGAGGAATGAGGGAATGCCGGAGCCAGCTGGCGACGTGCGGCACCTAGAGTTTGGGGGTGAGGATGAGAAATAAAGAGACAAACAAAGATGGGAACGGGAGGACGGAGTCTATGATGACTGCCGTGCCACGTTTATTTTCAGGCTGAATTTATACAAGTAAAATCAAAGGAATAGATGCAACTAAGCAACTGCCTAGTGTTTATTCAAAATAGCTAGAAGCCAGAAAGTCCTTGTTTTAGGTTATAAACTAACATCAAAAAGCCAAAACAGTTAGGTAAATCTTATTCGTCACTTTATAGCCAAAGTTACTTCCTT
>VBSM01000656.1:5690414-5732046 GCA_008086735.1 Cheirogaleus medius | reverse complement strand
CCCATTACAAGATGGAATAAAAAAAAAAGATTTAAAGTGAAAAGAATAAAACCATAAAAAAAATAAAAAAAAGAGAAATGATAACATATGTCAATATAAAAAACTTTCATATGAATATTCACAGTAGCATTATTTACAATAGTCAAAAAGTGAATATAACCCAAATGCCCATCAACTGATGAACAAGACAAAATGAAGTATACTTATGCAAGGAACTATTATTTATCAGTAGAAATAAAAGAAATGTGGATACATGCCACGACATGAATGAATCTTAAAAACATTATTCTAAGTGAAAGAAGCCATATATAAAAGGCCATATAGTGTATGATTTCATTTATATGAAATGTTCAGGACACGAAAATCTATACAAACAGAAAAAAATTAGTGGTTGCCAGTAGGTGAGGAGAGGGAGAAATGGAGGAATGACTGCTAAAGTATGTGAGGTTTATTGTGGGATAATAGAAATATTCTGGAGTTAGATAGTGATGATTGGTGCACAACTTTGTTAATATGCTAAAAACTACTGAATTATATCCTTTAAAAGGGTGAATTTTATGGAATGTGAAATTTACCTCAATAAAGCTGTTACAAAAAATCTATAAACATGTATAATGATAATGAAAACTGACACTTGGCCTTTGTAACAAAGAGAATAATTGCTTCCTTTTTATTATTAACCCAGTGGTTTTTCAACTACATTGTTATTTTGATTGCTATTCACAAAAGTGAATGGATTCACTCCAGAGATTTTATTTGTTTGGGCATCATGAAATCTAATCTTATTAAAATAGCAGAAGACAGGAGCTGGCAGTGAGATTATTTCACTTCAATTTATATACCAGTGCTTCATAATTACAAGCATGCTGAGACACTGAAAATGATACAGCTCATACTACATGACCTATGCAGATGTTTAAAAGATACTTACTTTTTTTCTTACTTGGTAAGTGAGCTACAGGACTCAGGACCATCCATAGACGTGTGACCTTATTTAAATCCCTGTCCCCAACCCAGGCGTGGAGTCTAAAGAGCTCTTGTTTTCGGGATGGAACAGATACCATGTCTGCTCCAACTCAGTTACTGATACTCACAGAACTTCTGTTAGTTTGATTCATTTTGTGAATAGAGAAAAGGAAAAAAGATTTACTAAAGCTATTAATATTGTAATAGAAAGGAAAGGGGCTCATAAGTAAAGACCTAATCATGGCCTCTAATCACAAGTTGTAATTTTGCTTACCAAAGTATATAGTGCTGTGCAAATATAGTATATAGTATATAGTGCTATATAGTATATAGTGCTGTGCAAAACCTTTTATGACCTTTCCCCAATCCCCTGAAAAAACAAAAATATTTTGTTTCTTGACCATCACCCAAGAAATTCGGGTTAAGGGTCACTGATTTAAGACAGTGGTTCTCGATCAAGGGCAATTATCCTGCATAGGACATGTTGGTAATGTGTGAAGAGATTTTTGTTGTCACAACTGGGGAGATAATGCTTCTGGCATCAAATAAGTGAAGTTCAGGGATGCTGCTAAATAGCTTATAATACATAGGATAATCCCCCATAACAAAAAGTTATCTAACCCAAAATGTCAATAGTGGCAAAGTATACCTATTACTTATGAGAAAGGAGTGGTAGAAATATTTGTAGGATTCTTTGCATTTTTTACTGACTTTTGTTTTGTTCCATAATTACAGCACACAGCACAATGATGCACTGGCTATAGAGAGAGTTGTAGTAATTAATGCAATTATCAGAGCTGTTTGAAAAAATTACATCAATATAATTCACAGTGGTGAGAGAATTTAGGTTTGTCCTTTCCTTTTGGTGCAGGCTGGCATTTCCACCATTTTTAAATAAAAATTTCCATTTAATTCATGGCTATATTTGTTGATCCATACTTTCTACTATAAAGCTAATTTGGCTCTGTTTAGTCCATCAAGACAAATTTTCAGTAGACTTTCTCAATAATTTACTTACAACATTTCTGAGCATATGATTTTATTCATAGGATACTCACATGTATCCTATGTATTATAATTAATTATAATTTGCATACAGCTTCATATTTTTCTAAGTGCTTTGAGGTAATTCCTTGCAATAATTCCATGTACCAAATAACTATTATCATCCCCATTTCACAGATGAGAAAATGTCAGTTCAGAGAGGTTAATTGTCCTGATTGGGTTCATAGGTTGATTCAAAGTGGGGCTTGGACTGAGAAGTTTTTATTTAAATTAACCCTGTCAGATATGCTGACTTATACAGAGGCTGTGTCAGTTCTTGGTTAAAGGAGATTTGAAAAACAAAAGTCAGAGAGGTTTTAGTATTTGTAGTGGGAAGGTTCTGCATTAAAGTCTTCTGTGTTATTTTAAATTTTATATATTTTTAAATTTAAAAATTTTAAAATCACTTTGATTTTTCATAATGTGGAACAGTAATTAAATCAGAAATACACTGTTCACTGGTACTTTTCTCATATCAAAATATATTTGAAGGTAATAAGAATATAAAATATGTAGTTTATGAATGTGAGAAAGTGTTTAGTTATTTGTTTCAAATCAAAGAAAACCAAACAGACTTAAAGGGCTATACATATGCATACTCCCTCTAAGAAGAACAGAAAACTGCTTTTAGTCTGTGGCCAATTAACTCAATTTCTCCATCTGATACTAATGTTTCCAGTGTTACGCTGTCGGTTCCTAAATGGGTTAATGAGATTTGTTCTGTCCATGACAAAATCTGTGCACAGAATCCTGAAAGGCTGTGTCCTTAAATAGCTGTTATTGGTCACATGGAGCTGTGAACAGCGAAGATAATGTATCCTCCTTAATGCCACCCAGTCCCCTTGAATCAAGATAGTTGTTTCTCACTGATTGTTATTTCAAAAATATCAACTGGTTATAGTGAAGACAGCAAATACCTATGCATAAGGCCATCTTAAAAAAAATTATTTCAAAATGTTCTGAAAATAAATCCTGGAGTTAAAGTCATGAAGGGTGACGTGTGGACTTTGTTTGCTACACACGTTGATCTATATTCATTTGAGGAATCTAAATGAACATTCAAAAGCTATTAAAGAACAATGGAGCCTGATTTTTGACTTGGGAGACAGACATGCTCAGGCCACTCACTTACTTAATTGATTATAATTAAGTAGTAGATCAATACTTTTATTACTATTATCAAATAAAATTCTATGGTAGTATTTTCAAATGCATTAACACTAGGAAGGACTTCAGTAAGAATAACACAATAAAAACAAAAGAAATTATGGAATAAGAAAAGATAGTAATTACTAGTGAAGAAGCAGAAACTCTGGAGTCATAACCATATTAGTGAAATGCCACTGAACATCAAGAGTTCATTGTATCTGCCACAGTGTTAGTAGAAAGCTAACTTTTAGGATTTCCCTTGAGCCAAAGAAATGCTTTATTCAAAATAGCTTCTCATTTTCTTTATATGCTTTTCAAATTGCTAATAGGAAATTGTAGGAAGAATCTGGGGGTAAAACTGATAGCTCTAATGAAAGCAGTAAAAGAAAATTAAAATTATTTCCATAAAATTTGATAGAGGTGTCGTTTTCAGTATAAACCAAGGTAAGTTGTAATTTCAGATAGCTTAAAGGGTCACAGTGATTCTGTGCCTAAGAAGACCCAAAACAAAACGAATATTTGGCTGGGGAATCATAGATTCTGAAAATAGACAGACCTAGTTTGTAATCCTGATGCAATCATTTTCTGACTGTGAGACATCAGACAAGTTACTTAATTATACAGCCCTTCCGTTTTCTTACTTATAAAGTAAAGATAATAACATCATCTTTTTAAGGTTGCTGTGAGGATTTAATGAAAGTGCTTGTAAAAATCTTAACATCATGCATTATGGATGCTTACTTAATATTAATATTAGTATTAATTATAATTGATATTGGATTTAATATGAATTTTTATATTAATGTTAGGATTGATATTATTATTGGTATTAGTGTTAGTTTTAATATCACTATCAATATTATTATTGATATTAATGTTATTACAGTATTCTTTCTTCTTTCCTTACTTGCAATTATAATTATGGTGTTTCCAACTTGGATGGCATCTCAAGGTCATCTAGTCCAATTGCTTCATAGCATAGAAATCCTTTGTATAACAACATTAGTAGGTGGTATTTTGAAACAAAATGTTGAATTTTGTAACTATCCTAGTCAAATTTCATTTTGCTGATTTTTTTTTTATGGTCAAGGTACTATGTTGCACAAATCCAGAAATGATTAAACTTGGAGTTTTACAAAACTAAAAGAAAAATTAAAACATGATAAACATATAGAAATTAAAATTAGTTCTGTGGTAAATCTCTTACATAGAGTGACAAAAATTTCATTACAAAATTTAGTTTATTCAAATATTTGTCTTTAAGCTAATGATTAAATTTAATCTTCTCAACTCAAGTGATATAAAAAGACAGGATTTCTCTCTCTCTTCTAAAAAGTGTTCTCTAGTAAATTCTTTGTGCCTCCCATATCACTTTTATATGTGAAGGATGCTACTCTTTGGCAATTTTACAGCATGTCAATTTTTTCCCTCCTCTCACTCACACATTAACAAATATTATAGAGATTTCAGTGAATGCAATCAGATGCCCATAAACACTTGTCGAAGCTTTCCTATTGGGATGACCTATTATGCAATGGTTTACTTCTTGCCAAGTACCATGTTATTAGGGTATTGTTTTATTCTCAATGTATTAATGTTTCAAAAAATTACTTCCAAGGAAGTATACGTTGACTACAGGGAATTTGGAAAATAAAAAAGTTCCCAAAGAAATTCTTTAAAAATAGTTCATAATCTCTCTTAAAATATTGGTTTATATTTTTTAATCTTTTTACCTAAATATATTTATGTACATAATTCTGTATGTATACTCACCTAATTGCTTTACAAATTAAGAATCACACAGTACATAAAATGTTATTTTGAAATGTCATTTCATATACCTTAAAATAAAAGATTTTATATATCTTTTTTATAATAAATAGTTTAATAGCTATTCTTTTAAGCCACTGAGTTTTGCAGTAATTTGTCAAACAGCAATAAATAGCAAAAATATCTCCATTTTATACATGAGAAAACTGAGACTCAGAAAGGTCAAGATTTTACCAAGAAAATATATTTAACAAATGATATAAAATATTTAAAAATTAGAATTTTTTTCAAGTTCAAATTCTTTTTTTAATATGCCATACTATCTCAAAGCCAATGATTTCGTTCATGGATTTAGAAGTTATTTATTATTACTGTTATTATTATTATATTTATAATCATCTTTTTCTTTAATTACAGCATATTATGGGGGTACAAATGTTTGGGTTACCTGTATTGCCGTCTCCCCTCCCACGCAGATACAGAGCTTCAAGTGTGTCCATACCCCAGATGGTACGCATCGCACTCATTATGTATGTATATACCCATCCCCTACTCGCCCCTCCCATCTGCATGAGCCCTGATGAATGTTACTACTATAAGTCCACTTAGGTGTTGATCAGTGAAACCAATGTGCTGGTGAGTACATGTGGTGCTTATTTTTTCCATTCTTGGGATACTTCACTTAGTAGAATGGGTTCCAGCTATATCCAGGAAAATACAAGAGGTGCCATATCACCATTGTTTCTTAGAGCTGAATAGTATAACATGGTATACATATACCACATTTTATTAATCCACTCATCATTGATAGGCACTTGGGTTGTTTCCTCATGTTTGCAATTGTGAATTGTACTGCTATAAACATTCAAGTGCAGATGTCTTTTTTGTGGAATGTCTTTTGCTTTTTTGGGTAGATGCCCAGTAATGGGATTGATGGATCAAATGGTAGATCTACTTGTATCTCTTTAGTGTATCTCCATATTGTTTTCCACAGAGGTTGAACTAGTTTGCAGTCCCACCGGCAGTGTAGGAGTGTTCCTATCTCTCCGCATCCACGCCAACATTTATTGTTTTGGGAAATTTTGATAAAAGCCATTCTCCCTGGAGATAAGTGATATCACATTATGGCTTTGATTTGCATTTCCCTGATGATTAGAGATGTGGAGAATTTTTTCATATGTTTGTTAGCTATTATTCTGTCTTCTTTTGAAAAGTTTCTATCCATGCCTTTTGCCCACTTTTTGGTGGGGTTGTTTGATTTTTTCTTGCTGATTTTCCTGAGTTCTAAATAGATTCTAGTTAAAAGCCCTTTACTGGATGTGTAGCATGTGAACATTTTCTCCCATTCTGTAGGTTGTATGTTTGCTCTCGTGATAGTTTCTTTTGCTGTACGGAATCTTTTTTAATTTGATCAGGTCACATTTATTTATTTTTGTTGTTGTTGTGATTGCCTTTGCAGTCTTCTTTGTAAATTCTTTGCCTAGGCCAATTTCTAGAAGAGTATTTCCAATGTTTTCTTTTAGAATTATAATAGTTTCACATCTAAGGTTTAAGTCTGTTACCTAGCATGAGTATATTTTTGTGAGAGGTGAGAGGTGTGGATCCTGTTTCAGTGTTCTACATTTGGCTATCCAGTTTTCCCAGCATCATTTATTGAATAAGGTTTATTTTTCCCAGTGTATGTTTTTGCCTGCTCTGTCAAAGATTAGATGGCTATATGAGGATGGTTTTATATCTGGGTTCTCTGCTCTGTTCCACTGGTCAATGGCTCTGTTCTTGTTCCAGTGCCAAGATGTTTGAATTACTATAGCCTTGTAGTATAGTTTGAAGTCTGGTAAATTGATACCTCACATTTTGTTTTTATTGCCTAGGATTGCTTTTGCTATACTGGGTCTTCTCTGGTTCCATATGAAGCATAAAATTATTTTTTCTATACATGTGAAATATGATGATGGTGTTTTAATAGGGATTGCATTGACTCTGTAGACCACTTTGGGTAGTATAGACATTTTAACAATGTTGATTCTGCCGACCCATGAGCATTGTATGGTTTTCCACCTGTTTATGTCCTCTGCTATTTCCTTCCTCAGTGTTTCTTAGTTCTCCCTGTATAGGTCTTTTACCTCTTAAATTAAATGTATTCCTGGGTACTTTATTTTCTTTGTTGCTATTGTGATGGGAATTGAGTCTTTGATTTGTTCTCAGTTTGACTGTTATTGGCCTATATAAATGTCTCTGGTTTGTGTGTATTGATTTTGTATCCTGAGAATGTACTGAATTCATTTATCAATTCCAAGAGACTCTTAGTTAAACTCTTGGGGTTTTTTAGGTATAGTATCATATGATTAGCAAAGACTGAGAGTTTGATCTCTTCTGCCCGCATTTGGATGCCCTTAATTCTGCTCTCTTGTCTGATTGCTGTTCAAGGACTTCCAGCACTATGTTGAATAGAAGTGGAGATAGTGGGTAACCTTGCCTGGTTCCAGTTCTAAATGAGAATGCTTTCAATTTTTCCCCATGCAGTATTTGGGCTGTGTGTTTATCATATATGGCTTGTATAATTTTTAGGTAAGCCCTGTCTATGCCTATTTTGTTAAGCATTCTTATAATAAAAGGGTGTTGAATTTTGTCAAATGCTTTTTATGCGTCTATTGCAAAGATCATGTGGTCTTTGTTTCTGTTTCTATTTATGTGGTGAATTACATTTATAGATTTGCAAATGTTGAACCATCCCTGCATCTCAGGGATGAAGCTTGGTCGTGATGAATTACTTTCTTGATAAGCAACTGGATTTAGTTAGCTACAATTTTGTTGAGAGTTTTTGCATCTATATTCATAAGTGATATTGGTCTGTAGTTTTCTTTTTTTTTGTTGCGTCCTTTCCTGGTTTTGGTATCAGGGTTATGTTGGCTTCATAAAATGTCTTTGGGAGGATTCCATTCTTCTCAATGTTGTAGAATGATTTCTGCAGGATAGGCACCAGTTCTTCTCTGTAGGTGTGGTAAAATTCGGGTGTGAACCATCTGGTCCGGGACTTTTCTTTATAGGAAGGCTTTTTATTGCTGTTTCAATTTCAGCACTTTATATTGGTCTGTTCAGGAATTCTATTTCTTTCTTCCTGGTTGAGCCTAGGTAGGTTGTGTGTTTCTAAGGATTTGTCTATTTCAACCACATTTTCCAGGTTGTGTGCATAAAGATTTTTTAGTATTCATAAATTATATCTTGTATCTCCATCACATAAGTGGTAATTTCTCCTTTATTGTTCCCGATGGAGCTCATTAGAGATTTTTCTTTTCTGCTTTTCATTAGTCTTGGCAAAGGCATGTCAATTATGTTTATTTTTTGAAAGAACTCACTTTTTTTTATTAATCTTCCATATAGTTTCCCTGTTGTCAATTTCCTTTAGTTCTGATTTGATCTTATTGATTTCACTTCTTCTGCTGGGTTTGAAGTTGGTCTTTTCTTCTTTTTCTAGTTCCTTGAGTTGATTCATTAGTGTGTCTATTTGTGAGCTTTCTGACTTTTGGATATAGGCATTTATGGAAATGAACTTTCCTCTCAGGACTGCTTTAGCTGTGTCCCACAGATTTTGATAATTTGTGTCTCCTTTGTCATTTACTTCAAAGAATCTTTTGATTTCCATCTGCATTTCCTTGTTTATGAAGTGATCATTCAGCAGAAGGTGGTTTAGTTTCCACGACTTTTTGTAGAAATGAGAGTTTTTGTTATAGTTGGTTTCTACTTTTATTCTATTGTTATCTGAAAAGATACATGGTATGATTTCCTTTTTTAAAAAAATTTTGAGACATGTTTTGTGTCCTAGGATATGGTCAATCTTTGAGAATGTACCATCAGCTGAGGAGAAGAACGTATATTCAGTGGTTTGGGAGTAGAATGTCTTATAAATGTCAGTCAGACCCATTCATTCTAGAGGTCTGTTTAAATCCATTATTTCGTTGTTAATTTTCTGTTTGGAGGATCTGTCCTGTGCTGTCAGTGGGGTGCTGAAGTCTCCGGCTATTATGGTGGTGTTGTTTATCAATTTGTTTAGATCAAGTACAGTTTGCTTTATGAATCTGGGTGCATCTAAGTTGGGTGAATACATATTTAGAATTATGTCGTCTTGATGAACTGTACCCTTCACCATTATATAATGACCTTCTTTGTCTTTCATTACTTTTGTTGATTTTAGAACTAAATTACCTGAAATCAAAACCTCCACACCAGCTTTCTTTTGGCTTCCATTTGCTTGAAATATTGTTTTCCACCTCTTTGCCTTTAATCTAAATACATCCTTGTAGGTTAGATGTGTTTCCTGAAGACAGCAGATACTTGGCTTTTATTTTTTCATCCATTCAGCCAGCTTATGTCTCTTGAGTGAGAAGTTCAAGCCATTCATATTTATTGAGAGAACGGATAGATGGGGCGGATTTTTGTTCATTCTCTTGGTTTGAACTTTGTTGCCTTGTTTTCTTTCTTGAGCCATTGTGGTATCTGTCCTTTAATCTTTAGCTTTTGAGTGGTTTTACATTCGTGAGTGTTTATTGTGCTGATACATGTGTAACACTGTTTTGATTGCCTCTTGGAGGGCTGGTCTTGTCTTGGTGGATTCCCTCAGTCTGTGCTTATTTGAGAATTTCATTATTTTCCCTTCATATACAAAATTTAGTTTTTCAGGGTACAAGATTCTGCTGGGCATTATTCTGTTTCAGAAGAGTGAGAATGGGGCCCCAGTCTCTTTTTGCTTGTAAAGTTTCAGTTGAGAAGTCTGGCCTTATTCGGATTTCCTTTCCTTTGTATGTTACTTGCTTCTTTCACCTTACAGCTCATAGAAGAGCCTCTTTAGTTGATATTTTGGTCAGTCTGATGACTGCACGTCATGGTGTCTTCTTGTTTTTATTGAATCTCCCAGGGGTCTTTTGAGCTTCTTGTACTTGGATATCTACATTTTTAGCAAGGCCTGGGAAATTTTCCTCTATTATATTTTCAAATAGCTTATCAAACCCTTGCGTGTTTTCTTCTTCTCCTTAGGGAATCCCCATAAGCCTCATGTTAGGTTTCTTTACATAATCCCATATTTCTGGTAGGTTTTGCTCTTTTCTCTTATTTCTCTGCTCTCTCTGTGATTGACTTATTTAATTGGAAGGTGTTATCTTCAATCTCTGAGATTATTTCTTATGTTTGATCAACCCTGTTCTTGAGGCTTTCCACGGTGTTTTGTAGTTCCCTGAATATATTCTTCATTTCCAGGAGTTTGGTTTAGTTTTTATTTGATATTTCAATTTCTGTAGTGAATTTTTCTTCCAGATCCTGGATTGTTTTTGTGGTTTCTTTGTGTGGGTTACCCATTTTTTCTTGCATGCCATTAAGTTTTCTTACAATCCATGTTTGAAATTCTTCTTCTGTCATTTTAGTGTTCCCACTTTGGTTAATATCCATTTCTAAAGAGCTGGTATTCCTCTTTGGGGGTGTGCTTTTCGTTTGAGTCTTCATACTTCCAGAGTTCTTTTGCTGATTCCTTCTCATCTGGATCAGTTGTTGCTTCTTACCTTTAGATTTTCATTCGGATAATGACGTGCCCTGTTTAGTGACTGAGCCAGTAGGTGGTGTTTGTGGGTGAGATTTGACCACACCTTTTATGATGAGTCTGTTGATGCAGCAAAAGGGTGTGCAGAATGACCTTCCTGTCAGTAGATGGTGCTTGCTGGGTGGAGCAGGCTACAGTGTTTTATTTGGGTCCTGTAACCAGCTCTTGTTCCTCTGGAGAGGCACTCTTGTGCCTCACATGGTGGGTGTGGTCCTGGGACTTCCAGGGGTGTCCTTATTCTCCTCCTCAATGGGGGCAGGTCAGGGAGTGAGTCTGGGCAGAGCTGGGTTGTGTAAGCCTGCCCTCAAGCACCACAAATGCTGTTAGCAGGAGTCA
The DNA here is from genome assembly GCA_008086735.1 of Cheirogaleus medius. NCBI lineage: Eukaryota > Metazoa > Chordata > Mammalia > Primates > Cheirogaleidae > Cheirogaleus > Cheirogaleus medius. Next base: position 5,721,194 of record VBSM01000656.1, on the reverse strand, counting down.
AAAGTCTGTTCTCTTCTTCTGGGCAAAGCTGTCAGGGATGGGCTAGAATGGCCCCACTTAGCTGAAAAGTCTGTGTGTGAGGGTTGGGCTGTCCAAGACCTGCAATCTGGAGCAGTCCTTGCTCCTTTCCACCCTCCCCCATTCTGTGGCTTCTCCTGGGCCTCTGCCAACAGGCAGGACCTCACACCATTGTGCTAGGCACATAGCCCTTCCATGGGAGGAGGGTTGCCCTTCAAGCATGCTTATCTGCCCCTGAAGACACACACACCTTAGTAGGCTCATTCACAATTATCCCTTCTGTGCCCCTGGGCGATGTGATTGAGATCTGGGTGTACAAGATCTGGTCTGCAAGTCTGACCCTTGGGCCCTGGAGTTCAATCCCTGATCCCTCCAGTGAGAGGAGTGCTGGTCCTAAGTCACCCACTTGGAGCCCAAGCTGGATCGATGTCTCTCCCCCTCAGGATCTCCCCCATTCTCCTGGAGTTACCAGGCCAGAAGCACCTAGGAGTGCTGGTGGGTAGGGAGCTCACCGTCTGAGTACCCTTAAGTCTGTTGTAGGGCCCCAAAAGGAAAGGTCCCATTCCCTGGAAATGCCTCGGGTTTTGGCTAAATTGTCTCTCTTGGCAGCTGCAGATAGGGAAGGGGGTGGGGAGAATGGAGCAATATGGCACCTGCCGATTGGCTCAGGTTTGTGCATGGAGGGTGGTGTCCAGTGAGAGCTGGGAGCTCGATGCCCCATCTGCAAGAGGCTCACTACTCACTGCCAGCAGCCATCTCTGAGCTGGTGTTAGCAGGTCTCTCCAACCACCTGGGAGCCCACCAGCAGTCCGAGATGCAAGGGAGGGAAAGTTAACTGCTTCACCTACCCTTGTTGCTGGTCTCCAAGCCTCTCAGTGGCCTTTCTCCTTCCAGTTCTCCTCCACAACTTCTTCCCTTGGAGACTGCTGTAGTCCCAGGTGCCCTTCCTTCCAACCATATTCTGATGTAAGTTTGTCTGCTTGTTCATTTTTTTTCACTTTCTTCTAAAATCTGTCTTTTTTGCAGAGACATTCTGTCTGGTCGTTTTTCTCGTCCGCCATCTTGTATCCCCTCCTCTCTGATCGACTTTTATATATCTTAATATAAGACTCATATATTTTAAACTATAAGACTCTTGTATACCTTTAAATACAAGACTTTGGACTTAGATTACCAGCTTCCTCCACTTAATAGTTATATGAACTTGATCATGCTATATAATAACCTCTCTGTGTCTCAGTTTCTTCATCTTCAAAATGGGAGGTATAGTGGCTATATCTATCATATAGGGTTTTCATGAGGATTAAATTAGTCAACATATCTGAAGTACTTCTAACAGTGTCTGGCATGAAAAAAGCTCTGGATAAGTATAAGTTGTCAGTACTAGTATGACAGCATTACCACGTTATAATTTTATGCTATAACATATTATTTTCAAAGCCATATAAGGCTCATGTGAGTATAACCTACTTTAAGCTATCCCTTATTATTGGGAATTTCTGTCAATTTTAATTTTTCACTACTGTAGTACTATGATGAGCATCCTTGCACCTAAATATTTCCTCATATACCATACGTCAGGCACAAATATCTATGGATCTCACAAAAAATGGCTAGATACACACTTGATTATTCTATAGCAAGTCCTATCAGTCCCAAATATCATCTACAAAAAAAGAGATATCTGTCATATTTTTAGTGTTTTACTTGTAAATATGGACAGCCTAGCAGGTTAAGTCGATTGTACTATTAATTTAGGCATAGTTGGTATTGAACTATTGACTCTCCCTAGCCAAGTACAAGTTTTATTTCTCTCTATATACAAAATTTTATACATATCCTCAAGTTTTATCTTATATAGGCCCATTTCATTTTTTATTAATTTCATCTCTAATAATTTTTTGTAAAAGCTGTGTTTGTTGTACTTAAATCTTCCTATTTGATTTTCCATGGGAAATATATTCAAGCCTAGTATGAGTTTTTGTTTGTTTGTTTTACATCAAGATTTTGACCTGAACCTAAAGAGTTCAATTATAATTATGGAGTTGTAGATAATTTGAATATCCCTATTCAAAGACAATTATTAAAAACTAAAACGCTTAAAAACTTTAAAATGCAAGTATGCAACCATAATATATGTTGCACTATGTATTGTAATATATTCAAATCATATTACAAAAAATATTGAACCTATTACAAATGATTAGATTTCATACGCTATAATTTATCATCTAACAAATTGTATACACTTCTTCTTTTCGTAGTTTCTGTCTTCATTTTATAGTATCAAATAACAATGAAAGTGTCTTAATTAGCCATTCTACTTAGAATCTCTTTTAACAAGAAATTTTGACAGAAATATTGAGATTTTTTTATGTTTATATATTTTCAGGAATATATGAGTATATTTACCAGATTTCTGAAATTATGATTTAATGTAAGTCAAAAAACACCTGAAACAAAGAAACTTGGCCAAGCTTACAAATACGTTTGCTGTCAGGGCTCATGTGCTTTTTGATTATTTGGCCAGTGCTCTTTTCACTATATGTTCCAAGAAATTCACAGTTTATATTTCGTTAAAGTCTTATTACAATAATCTGAAAGCTACCCAGTTAATTTCACAAAATGTTATATTGTTTAAATCTTCACCACGACCTTAAACAAGGCTTTGGAAAAATTGTGGATGAGCAACTTGAGGAAGATTTATTTAAAGAAGCACGGACGTATTTGACATTAAGAAAAAAAAAAGCTGTCAAGTGTTATAGAAACCCGTACACAAATTCTGAAGAAAATCTGAATTTGTTTTATGTTTTATGAAGCACATGGAGAAAAGGAAAGGCTTTACACCTAACACTTTCTACTGAGCTATTGTTATGACTTGAGTTTTCTAAACTATATGAATAACCTTGAGCCTTATGTAGGAGGTGTTCATTAATGAAAAATTATAAAGTAATCCTCAGAAATTATAAGGTACAGCTACATAAAATATTTCCCAATGAGTTCAACAAAATCAGTGATTATACTGTGAAAACAAAACAGTAGAAATAAACAGTGGCCATTTTAAGGAAATTCTAAGTGACAACTCCAAATGTGCTTTTTCAAAGGTAATCACTTTCTTATAGTTCAAAAAGTAGAAAACTTTTCAATCATTAGGCTAAATGAAGCAAAATACACTTCTACAACAAGCAGATATTGGCTGAATTAAAAAAAAGAAACAAAATGAGCATCCCAGGGAAATCTAGACCATAATTTTCTATTTAAGACAACTGATACTTAAAAAAAAACAATTAAAATTAATCAATTTGCATCCATTATCTACTATGTGGAAGGGCATGAAATTAATATTTATTTTCTATTTAATATGTGCCACACAGTGCTAGAAGCTGCATTATTAGTATTACTATTAGCATTAGTATTTATTAGTCTTCAGAACTCTTGGAGGTAGGTGACATTATCTTAATTGTATTATCTGAGAAAACTGGGAGTCAGAGAGGTGAAGAAAAAGTTTTATCGATCTTCAAGGATCTCAGACACTTCTTGTAGTAGCTATTTTAATTTTCAATTTACAAGTCATGAAGCTAAAACCAGAGAGGTATTGAAACTTGCAAATGGTCACACAGGTGTTGAATGATTTGAATGCAACTCTAACATTTAAACTAGATTTCATTAATCCACCAGTAATGCCCCAATTTTAGCATGCATCAGCATTAATAGGTAAAACAGAAATTGTTAAAACAGAGGCTGCTGGGCTCTATTCCCAGCATTTTTGAGTAAGTAAGTCTGGGGAGAGGCCCAAGAGTTTGCATGTCTAAATAGTTCTTAGGTAATGATGCTGCTTTAATTCCAGGCACTACGCATTAATGACTGCTCAGGGAATACTGGCTAAGGAGAATAAAGGAGTCTAGTAAATTTTACATTGAACAAAGGAATTGAAAGGAGAACAGGTATATTGTCAGAAAAATAATGGTCAATTACAAGTTTGATGTGAAAGATAAAAGAGAGCCATAGATGGGTTTTTTAGATTTTATCATAGGCATGACTGGAGTTGAGAAAAAGAAGTAAGGCTCCCTATTTCCTTTAACTTTTCTTTCACTTTAACAGAAACAGAATAATGCATTCAGAGTGAAGCTATTTTATATAGCTTTTTAATTACTCTTCTTGCTTTGCATTCTGCATATCTTATTTTTAGCAATAGAGAGCAATGACACTGAAATTTTTAAGTAAACCTGTTACCCTTTTTTTGTTGTTGTTGCTCCATTTCTTTTTGTTATTCTTGCTGTTTTTAACTAACCTCATTTTAAGTGACAGACAGGGATTCTTTTACCCCTTAATGATAGAAGGATCAAGTAAATTGGATGTGAGATGTTTAATTAAGTCAGCTCATAGACAAATGGACTTGATGAGTGGCAGGTTAGTGTGCTGGAGTCCAAGAGGAACAACAGCAATTAGAATAAACCTGCGGACATAAGATTAAAATTGTTTTCAAGGTCAAGCCACAGAAACCATTTGGAAAAGCACTAAAAGGATGCAGACAAAGAATCAATATTAAAACCCTCTACTGGACAGACAATACACGAATGACTATGAACTCTAGACAACTCTAATGCCAGTTGCTGGGGATAAATTGTGATATGAAAATATTTTATAAATAAGCGTACATCCATATCTCATTAATTTCTGTAAATGCATCGAAGTATGTATGGAAAAATTATAGTTTCAATACAGAGAGTGATATATATATCTTTGTTCAGTGTCCAGAAGACTGGTATGTAGGTTTTTAAAATTATTTGTACCCCCATAATATGCTGAAATAAAAAAATCAGTGTATTATATAACCTATTGGTTGGAGACTGGAAAATTTTAAAAAAGAATATAGAAAATAGAAAAAATAGTATCTAGGACAGGAGTTCTTAACCATTTTTGAGCCATGGTGATCTACTAAAGTGTATGAATTCCTTTTTCAGAATTATATTTTAATAGAAAAAATAAAATAGGATTTCAAATAAAATTACATTGAATTACTTATAAAACATTAAAAATTGAATTCACTATATAGTAAATATATATTTATTAGTGCCTCAATAATAACATTATACACACACACACACACACACATAATATAAGCAAGTTAAAATTACTTTTTAACATTTTACTGTGAAGGTAGTTGCTACCTAGTTTGAATAAGGCCAATAACGTGTGAAGCAACAAACTTTTTGTTGAACTTCGTATGAATTTTTTAATTTATATTTTTACTTTCATGGTGACAAGAGCATAAAATATCTACTTGCAATGATATGTCATTGAACATGAAGTTGAAGTTTTCATACCTCTCTTTAAAATGCAAAGATTTGTTTCTCACAGTGAACACTAGGATTGTCCAGGGTTGTTTGAGTTAGACTCCAATTGTAGCAAGTTCTTTCTTTTAAACATCTGTGAGTTCATCTTTGGCTAGTTCAACATCTTTGATACAGTTTATATCAGAAGAAATGATTATGCATGATTCATTGTTGATGTTATCAATGTAGAAATACCTTTTTAAAATGTCCAGATGTATTTTCAGGTATTTTCAAATTTCCATTTTTAAATAAATTAACAGAGAAATTTATATCTCCACTCACTTATGCTAAAGCATTTCCCCCAGAATTAAAAGTTTGCAAGAATGTCAGATTCTTTTCTTCCTTTTTGGCAGCTTAGCCAAGAAAGCCTGGAACTTTTCAGGCTGTCCATATGGTGACTTCAGGATTTTGAAAGATTTATCTCATTCATATGGTTAAAAATACCTGTCAAACAAATCAACCAATACATAAAATCCTTTCTTTCAAAGTGTTCCAAGAGTGATTTTATTTCAGAAACAGTGAAACTTCTGTATGTAGTTTAAACTAGCACTTCCATACTTGTCTTGAAAGTCAATGAACTTCTGTGTGGTAGAATAGAACATAATAGTCTACTTCTATTTTTTGAAAAAAAATTAAAGTGGAGTGATTCAGAGATTGGCATCTGATTTTATTGATAGTGGTTTTGGCTCTTGACAAAACTTTCAGGCTTGTTGCAAACGTCTTTGTTGCCAGTGCATGTCTCAGTAAAAGGTAGTGTGCAACAATGACGTAAGGGCATTTCTTTTTTCACTAAAGGAGCAAAAGCAGATGTATTACCAGTCATTGCAGAAGCTTCATCTGTGAAAAGAGTATGAAGTTTTGTTTTTTTTTCCCAGTAAAATATTTATTTGGCAAGAAAATTTTTTTACTATTTCCAAACATCAACAGCCTTTGCATTATCCAGTAGGGACTAACACAATACCATTTCTTTTTTTGAAGGTATCAGTATGCACATCAGGAATGAAAACAAGCTGTTGGCTACATTGAAAGATGTATATAGTTTTATGTAATCATATATTGGATGCAAATGTTTTAGATGCCAAATCCTTGATGACCTGCTTCAAAAACATATCACAACACTTGAGTAAGGAACCACTTCTAATTTTTTCTTGTGTTCTGTCCACAAATCATCTTGGTCTCTTCCAGTCCACATGACTGTGCTAAATTGCAATACTGTGGGTCTCCGAATACTGAACAGTCTCATGGCAGCTCTAGTAACAACTATAATTTTAAGGTAATAATGAGTAGAAATGATATTTTAAAACTGAAGTGTGAGAGGAAAATAGAGATTATTTCTGTTGGTTACAAAATCACAGGTACTGCCAATGATACTGCGGTTTGTTGCTTATATTCACAAGGAAGAAAAGGCCATGAAATGTCTGAAATCTATTCGTGGGCCTCTTGAGGGTCTGTGGATCCAAGCTCAAGAAGCCCCAGTCAAAAACGTTACCTATGGATATAGCTATTTCTCATAATTATACCTCTTTACAGATAAAGTCTCTTCTCAATTTTCTCCAGGTGAATTATTCATTTTGCAGTTATGCACATGACTTTTCCCACTCTTCCCGGTGAATTAAAGCCTGGAGCAAATTGACATTCTATTCTCTTGTTTATTTTATTTTATTTTATTTGTTTTGTTTTGTTTTGTTTTACTATTTCTCTCAAATCCTATTCTAAGATAGAAGAAAAGAGAGATTTAAGATTTCCTCCTATATTCGGACTTATCTTCTAGTCAAGGTACATTTGAATTAAAGTCTTCAGTGACCTCACAAAACCAGTATAAAATGTGTGACTTAGACAAATAATGAACTTGAGCTTGGAGGTAGAAGAGGAAGAGTAAGATGATAAAAATTGATGTATAGAATGTGAATAAGAGTGAAAAATAGAAATGATGGAAAAATTTTAACTCCTTTGTCATTTCCTCACAATATAACTATAGGTGTCACCTTAACTGTGTTGAATTTTGAGAATATGAAAGTTATCTAGATTTAGATATAAGTTAAACATTTCCCAAATTCAAAAATTCTTTGTTAAGGATGTTAACTTTGATAAACCATGATTTTCATGGAATAATAGGAATAATAATAATACCTATGTTGTAGGGTTATTGTGATCACTAAATAAAAAAATTCACATTATATAAAATTATAATCACAGTGACTGGAACATATTCAGTACTCTGTAAATCTTATGTTCACTATTATAATCATAATTCTTATTATTAGTGAGTTAGATATTATTTAATAAGCAAAGGGAGCCATGGAAATATGTTAAGCAAATATTAGCACAATGGGATTCTTATTTTGGAGAAATAAAGTTGTGATAAGGGTAATGGCAGCTTTTGTTGATGTTTATTTTTATCTTATTTTTTATCAGTGTGTTAGTAATAACTGTTATTAGGGCATTTTAATACTATTTTTTTTTACCACTAATGATAATGAAATGAACAAATTCACTGGAATGTTATAGTTTGGGTCTATGAAAAAGACTCATTATGTGATTTTCCTGCTTCAGACAGGGAATTAGCAATTTTCCAAAGACTCTAGTTTCCTTTAGTGAAAAATGACATTTAGAAATCATATTCTGGTCAAAAAGGGTACTCATTATTATAGGTTCTTATTGCTTGTAGTCTATCTCATTGAACACAGCTAGAATATCCTATGATTTTTTAAAAAATTAAAATACAAATTGTGAATTCTTCTGCTATTTCCTCTTAATAATGTTATATCTTCTCAATGTTATATCTTTATTTTTTTTTCTTTTACACAGAAAAATTTCCCATTTGTTTCTTTTGTGTACTCTATAGAATTTACTGACCTAATTGGGTTGCCTGCCTCCCCTCACAGCACTCAGAATGATAAGATATTATGGTGGTTATTGGGTTCACTTGTCTTGATGATGAAGGTGTTCTCTGTTCAATACTAGAGCAATAAAATGAGAATTCTGATGAAATACAATTGTTATTGTTTTGTTCACTTGTTTTCTTTCTTATTTCTTATAACTTCCAGTTTTTAATTGCCAATTAGCATAACTAATTATGTGATTTATTGTACAATATATTGATAACAGATTCAAAATAGCAATACTGATATTTATACTAACAACAAGGTTACAAAATGTACCTAAGCTTTCCTTGCCATTTTTAGACTATAAGCCACCAGAATATAGAGAAAAAATGGCATGATTGAAAACACTTTAAATAATTCTCCTCTATATGATTATATAAACATCTTGATATACAGTTAGAATAATTTGTTTCATTTTGTATTCACTTCTTAAAGTTTTATTTTTTCTCTCTGATTTAATTATGATTTCAATTGTGTAAAATCTTTACAGAATCTCAACGTCAAAATTACAAAGAATGTATATTCACTTTATGTTTTTTGTTCCCCATAAAAAGTCATTTATTGCTATGGTTTAATCATTCCATTATTTTTTTAATAAGCTATGATTATCATTTGATTTTTTAAAAAAATTATAACCTAAATATCATTCCATAGTAATGTGTAAAGACCTTCTTCATTTGCCTTTTTAAAGCTTCAAGGTATTTCATTGTGATTTATTCTAATTTATGTAATCTTATCCTTATTCAGGAACGAATGAATTATTTCCATGCCTTTGCCATTAAAATAGTGTTGCAATCAATATGATTGTTCCTATGTCATGTAGTGTTTTCTGCAAGAGGAACTTTGGGGAGGATTTCTAGAAGTGAAATTGTTGTGTTAAATGACAAATGCATATACATTTTGTTAGTTACTGCCAAGTTTTTCTCGACAGAAGTTTGCACCATTTCACATTCCTATTTTTATTTTTTTATTTATTTTTTTTTTTTGAGACAGAGTCTCACTCTGTTGCCCTGGCTAGAGTGCCGTGGCGTCAGCCTAGCTCACAGCAACCTCAAACTCCTGGGCTCAGGCGATCCTTCTGCCTCAGCCTCCCGAGTAGCTGGGACTACAGGCATGCGCCACCATGCCCGGCTAATTTTTTCTATATTTTAGTTGGCCAATCAATTTCTTTCTATTTTTTAGTAGAGATGGGGTCTCGCTCTTGCTCAGGCTGGTTTCGAACTCCTGAGCTCAAATGATCCGCCCACCTCGGCCTCCCAGAGTGCTAGGATTACAGGCGTGAGCCACCGCGCCCGGCCTATTTCACATTCCTAATAGCGATATACAGGAGTGTATATGTCTAATAGAGTATATTGTCAAACATTAGTATTTTTGGTAATCCGATAGATGCTAATAAATTGTAATCAGTGCAGTTTTTATTTGCCTTTCTCATATTAAGAATGATGTTTAGCACTTTTCACATGTTTTAGAACACTTTTTATTTTTCTTTTATCTGTCTGTCTATATCTTTTGTCAATTTTTCTATCAGGATGTTGATAATTTCAATTTTGGGGATATCTTTATCTTTTTCTCCAACTTAATAATCAATGTATTTTTTATATAATGAAATTACTGAAGCAGTAGAAGTTTTGACAATTTGACTCTTTGCAATATAGGCTTAGTGTTTGAATTCATTTTAATTCTTCCATCACCAAAGATGATTCAACATGGTATACATAGTATGTGCTGGCCATTGGTTAAACTATTAATTATTTTATCCTTGTCAGTATCTTCCATAGTATTTTATTCAATACATAAACTAACTTAATCTTATGCAATAAATGAGATATTTTCAAATAACCCTTTGGGGTTTTTTTTTGGCTTTATGTAATATATTTTTTATTTCAGCATAATATGGGGGTACAAATGTTAAAGTTACATACATTGCTCTTACCTTCCTTCACCCCTCGAGTCAGAGCTTCAAGCGTGTCCATCACCCAGACAGTGCACATCCCGCTTATTATGTATATATATACCCATCCCCTCCTCTCCACTCCCATCTGCCCATCATCAGATAAATGTTTGGGTTTTTTTAACATTTTGGTTACATTTTATATTTTTGCCTTTCCCTAGCAAGGGTTAGAGGTATGCCCTTCCCCTCCACATTGCTCACCACATCCCTCAGATGTGGATCTATCCCCCCAACCCCCGAATCCCTGGTGAACACCATCACCCTTTGAGCACCATAGTGTTGATCAGTCAGTACGAATTTGATAGTGGGTAAATGTGGAGCCCATTTTTCTAATCTGGTGTCACCTCACTTTGGATAATGAGCTTAAGCTCAATCCAGGATAATATAAGCAGTACTGGGTCAATGTCATTTCTTAGAATTGAGTAATATTCCATTGTAAACATATACCAAATATTAAATATCCAGTCATGAATTGACGAGCACTTGGGTTGTTTCCATGTCCTTGCAATAGTGAATTGTGCTGCCATAAAAGTTTAGGTGCAGATGTCTTTATAACAGAATGTCTTCTGATTTGGGGGTAGATGCCTAATAATGCTATTGCTGGGTGGAATGGTATTTCTATTTTTAGCTCTTTGAGGTATCTCCAAATTCTTTTCCACAAAGGTTGCACTAATTTGCAGTCCCACCAGCAATGTAAGAGTGTTCCTGTCTCTCCACATCCTCTCCAGCATTTGTTGTTTTGGGGTTTCTTGATAGAGGCCAATCTCACTGGGGTTAGGTGATATCTCATTTTGGTTTTGATTTGCATTTCTCTAATGATTAGAGATGTTGAGCATTTTTTTATATGTTTGCAGGCCATTATTCTGTCTTCTTTGGAAAAGTTTCTGTTCATTTCTGTTGCCCATTATGTACCACCACCATTCTTTACAGATCTAGAAAAAATAATTCTTCACCTTGTATGGAACCAGAAAAAACCTCGTATAGCCAAAGCAATCTTAAGTAAAAAGAACAAACTGGGAGGCATAAGTCTTCCTGACTTCAAGCTATACTATAAAACAATAATAATTAAATGAGCCTGGCATAGCACAAGAACAGAAGCATGGATATTTGAAATAGGATTGAGATTCCAGAGATGAAACCATCTGCATATGGTAACCTAATCTTTGATACAGCAGACAAAAATATACAATGGGTAAAAGAATCTCTCATCAATAAATGGTGCTGAGAAAACTGTATAACTACATGCAGAAGAATGAATCAGGATCCCTACCTCTCACCTCTCACAAAAATCCACTCAAGATGGATAAGAGACTTAAACCTAAGGCATGAAACCTTAAAAATCCTAGAAGCAGATGTTGTGAAAACCCTTTCTGATATTTGGCTTAGGCAAAGAATTCTTGAAGAAGACCCCCAAACCAATCACCGCTGCAACAAAAATAAACAAATGGGATCTGATCAAATTATAAAGCTTCTGCTCAGCCAAGGAAACGATCATTAGAGCGAATAGACAACCTACAGAATGGGAGAAAATATTAGCTCTCTACACTTCCGATAAAGGTCTGATAACAAGAATCTATCTAGAACTCAAAAGAATTAACAAGGGGAGATCTTTATCTTTAAGAATTTTAGCACTTTGTCTGTAATATCAAAATTGTCAATAAGCTCCCCTGCCTTTCATTGTCTTTTATAATTGCTTATGATATTTTCACCATGAAACCTTTCAAAGAAGTGTTTATAGATAAATATAGCATTATTTTCATTTTCTATTTCTGCATCAGGGGATAATATCTTGAAAGATTACCACACTTCCCAATTACAAAGGAATTGACCCATGTTTTTTCTTAATACTCGTATGTTATTATGTTTTACTTTTAGATCTCTGGTCCATTTGGAATTTATATTGGTAAATTATCTGAATAATACAATTATCTAGTTTTTAAAATATCACCCATTAAATATTCCCTCTTTTCCTTTCAAGTTGGAGAGTTTGTCTTGATCATTTATTGAATTTTAATGTGAAGTTGTGCCAATTGGAGAATTTAAAAATTCTGCTTTATTAATCTGTCCATTCAAGCACCAATACCACATTATTTTTTTAATTACTATAGCTTTATTTTTTTCTTTTATTTCATTATATTATGGGGGCACAGAAATTGTTAGGGTTACATATATTGCCCCTGCCAACCTTCCCCCCCCCTGCTGTGCTAGAGCTTCAAGCATGTAAACCCCCTGGTGGTGCGTGTCACACCCATTATGTAAGTATACACTGTTCCCCTCCCCCCACCTGCCCACCGCCCGATAAAAGGTTTTTTTTTGCTTTGTTTTGTTTTTGACATTTTGGTTACATTGTATTTCTTTGAAATTTTTACCATATGTTTAAATGTTTATTAGGGTTAACCCAACCTCAGTGATCTTTATTACAGTTTTTTATGCTATTCTTTCTGATTCATTCTTTCAAGTGAACTTCATAATCATTTGTCCATCTCATGATTTTTTAATTGAGTTCACATTAAAATAATAGTTCTCGTCTGATCACTCCAACTTCATTAGTAAAATAGAATGAATGATCATCAACTAAGAGTGAAGATGGATAAAGAGATAATGGGATTGAAGAGAGAGAAGGTATGAATTAATTGTCTAGGAGAAAGGAGAGTTGTCATTACATGGTAGCATTACGGACCCATTTCAAATTTGTGGTTTTAAATGTACAGGGAAACCAATCTTTGAAATTGTGTGTTTTTCTCCAGTAACATTCAGCTGCATGGGTGTTGATATTCAAAAAACAGATAGTTGGGTTTATTTGGACAATTTAGTTTACAAAAAGCAAACAGAAAAGGAGAAGTACGAATAAAAATGAATGATTTAAATAATGAACCAAGATGTTTAATTGTATAAAGAAAGGGAAGAAGATATCAAGGGGATAAAGGACAGATCAATGACTTTTAGGTCACGGTTAACTGCTAGTTTTGGTATATTATGGGGAATGAGCTCATAATATAATTAATAGTATGACTTATAATTAAACATTTGTATCATTTATTTAGCATTTAATGTGTTTCACTATGATAGTTACTATAGATGCATTATGTTTTTCTTAGTCATTAGAGGTAAATACTCTTATAATACCAATTTTCAAATGAGTAGATCACAGTCTATTCTTAAATAAGAAAAAGCCTAGAGACATCTATGAAAAATCCACATCTAACATCATGTTTATGGTGAAAAATTGAATGCATTTCTTCTACAATTGGGAAGAAGACAAGGATATCCTCTCTTGCCACTTTTATTGAACATTGTATTGGGCTTTTTCACCAGGCTAAGTAGACAAATAAAAACAATAAAGTCATGAAGTTTAGAAAGTAAGAAGAAAATCTATCTTTATTTGCAGATGACATCATCGTATATACAGAAAATTCTAAAGAATATATAAAAAACTTAAACTAACAATGAGTTCAGTGAATTTGCAGGATATGAAGTCAATATATAAGGTTAATTGCATTTCTAAATGATAGGAATGGAAAGCATGAAAATGAAATTGAATTCTCTCTAAAAGCCCACCCTGTCTAGTAAGAAATCTCCTACCTACCACTTTAGTTTTGGATTATGCCCCTGTTTGTTTCCTTTGTGGACATGACAGAATTTACTTACTTAATTGGGCTGTCTGCCTCTTCCCACAATACTCAAAATGATTAGATAATGTGGTGGTTATTGGGTCTTCTCATTTTGAATGTTCTCTGTTCAATACTAGAACATTAAACTGAGAGTTTTGATGAAATACAAATTTTATTGTTTTGTTCATTCGTTTTCTTTCTTATTTTTTTTATAACTGCCAATTTTTAATTGCAAATCAAGAATACATTGACATTGCTGGAAGATCTCCTGCACAGCTGGGTGGGCAGATGTTTGAGATCCTGAAATAGCCTCCCCTTCCTTTCTTTAATCAAATACTTGTGCTTAGGAGAAGCACCCATTAGCAAGGGATATTAAGGATATAAGAAAGCACTTCTGTTAAAATAATCTTTCTAGTTTTTTCCTTCAGCTTTCTTGCTGAACTTCTATAAAGTATTTTAAATAAAAATGTTTCTTAAAATTCTCACTTTTTAAAGTTTTATTTTGTTTGTAATTAACACATAATTGTACTTGTTTATGGGTTACAATGTGATGCTTTGATATTTGTATACATTGTGTAATGATCAAATCAGGGCAATTAGCATATCCATCACCTCAAAGACTTGTCATTTCTTTGTAATGAGAACATTCAAAATCCTCTCCTCTAGTTATTTTGAAATATACAGCACCTCATTGTTACCAATAGTCACCCTGTTGTACAATGGAACCAAAGAACTTATTCCTCCTAATTGTAACTTTGTACCTATCCACCAACCTCTCTCCATCTCTCTCTCCTCCCAACCTTCCCCTTCCTCTGGTAACCACTATTCTACTTTCTACTTTTTTTGAGATCAACTTTTTTAGATTCTATACATGAGAAACATTATTGGTATTTGTCTTTCTGTGCTTCACTTATCTCACTTAATGTAATGTCCTCTAGGTTCATCCATGTTGTTGAATATGACAGAATTTCATTATTTTTATTATGTAAGAGCATTCCACTGTTTATATATACCACATTTTTAAAAATTTATTGATCTGTTGAAGGACACTTACATTGTATTCATATCTTGGCTAAAGTGAATACTGCTATAGTAAACATGGAAGTGCAGATATCTCTTCACCTGTTGATTTCATTTACTTTGGATGACACATCAATGAAAGATGTTAAAGGGGATACAAATAACAGGAAAGGGATCTCATGTTCATGGATTGGAAGGATTAATATCATTAACATGTCCATATTTTCCAAAATTATCTACAGTTTCAATGCAATCCCTGTTAAAATGCCAGTGCCATTTTTCACAGAAATAGAAAAAAAATTCTAAGATTTATATAGAACCACAAAAGACCCTGAATAGCCAAAACAATCTAGAGCAAAAATAACAAAGGTGGATGCGTCTCACTATCTGACTTCAAAATATAATACAAAGCTATAATAATCAAAATGGCATATAAATAGACACATAGACCAATGAAACAAAGTAGAGAACCTAGAAATAAATCCATGCATTTATAGCCAACTGTTTTTTAACAAAGGTGTGAAGAACACACATTGGAGAAAAGGCAGTCTCTTCAATAAATAGTGGTGGGAAAACTGGATATCCACATGCAAAAGAATGAAACTAGACCTGTTTGTCTCACCATATACAAAAATCACCTCAAATGGATTAAATAATTAAATGTAAGTTCTGAAACTATGAATATACTAGAAGAAAACCTAGGGAAAACAGTTCAATATTTTGGTAAAGACAAGGATTTTTTTTAATAAGACCTGAAAGCACAAGCAATGAAAGCAAAAATAGACAAATAAGATTAAATCAAACCAAAAACCTTCTTCACAGCAAAGGAAATGATCAACAAACTGAAGAGACAACCCATAGAAAATATTTGCAAACTATGCATCTAGTGTTAATATCCAGAATCTGTAAGGAATTTAAATAACTTAATAGCAAAAAACCCCCAAATAATTGGATTTAAAATAGACAAAAATATGGATCTGAATAAACATGTCTCAAAAGAAGACATACAAATGATCAACAGGTTTATTAAAAAATGTCCATCCTCACTAATCATTAGAGAAATGAAAATCAAATCACAATGAGTTATCACCTTATCCCAGTAAAAATGCCTCTTATGAAAAAGACAAAAATAACATAGTGGCAAGGCTATGGATAAAGTGAAACCCTTATACACTGTTGGTGAGAATGTAAATTAGCATAGCCATTATTGAGAACAGTATGAAGGTTCCTCAAAAAATTAAAAATAAAACTGCCATATTGTTCAAAATTCCCATATTTTTGCTCTTCTTCTTTTATATTCTCTTCCATATTGTGGATACACGTTTCTTCTCTAAAACTTCTCCTATTCCTCTATAATCATATCAAAAAGATTTTTAAGGGGAGATGCTTGACTATATAATCCTCTGTGTCTGTCTGGCTTTACACATTTCTGTGTGCAAGAAGCATTGTAACAATAAATGGAATGTTTTAAACATAAGGCTACTTTGCAATCTTGCAGTTCACTGTAGAGTCCTAGAAAAGAGACCATTTTTGTAGATTGTTATTCAGGATGAATTACAATCATAGATACATTTTTTTCTCAGCCACCTCATTTTCTTCCCCAATAATTTCCTAGTCAATTCACATTGAAAGAATTCAAAATTTCTCTAATCCAAAAAAAAGCTGATCCAGAAGATAATTAGACTGATACTCTCTTGGCCTCCACTACCGCCAAGTCATTATACCAGGGCTCTAAACTGATTGTATCACTTGTAATCAAATTATAAGTTCCAGAAGGTCTTGAAATAGTGAATAATTAGTAAGTGACCTTGAGTATAACGTTTTCTTTCTTTGTCCTTTTATTCATCTACAAAATAATAGAATAATTCTAGAATCCATATAATTTATAAGATAATGCTAGGATCTAAAAATCTTTATTCTGTTTTCTCATGGGTTTTAACTTCCTCTTTTTCAATGTCAATAACAGAACTCTACCTCTATTACTGATAATGTAATTATTGTTATCATACCTAACACATTAATGCTCATTGGTTTTTAAACAAGTCAACCAAGAGTGATTAGATCAAATATTTATTTGGGTTTACTAAGGAAGTCATTGCCATGACTACAATAACTATGAGAGTTTAGTGTGTTCTGTATACCAGTACCCAATATTCTCCTCTAATTCTAATAGTCTTTTCAAAATTATTTATTCAGTATGTATCAAAAAGTTATGAAACAAGGAACTTTTCTAATTCTTATGAATAAAAAGATCAATAATAGTCAGTTGATGTCAATGGCTCTCAACTGGGGATCATTTTGCAACCTCCCAAGGGAGATTTGATAATGTCTGGAGATGTTTTTTGGTTGTTAAATGGAGCAAGTGGATGCTACATGTCTATATTTGGTAGAGGCTAGGAGACATTGCTAAATATTCAAAAATGCACAGAAAAGCCCTCCACAGCAACAAAAAATTATTCAGCCTAAAATTCCAATAGAGCTGAGGTTGAGAAACTCTGGTTAAAGGTTGGACTGCATTAAAAAAGGTAGATGGCTAAAAGAAAATTTAAAGTATGGGAAAAATATAAGTTTATGATAGATGTAGTAAATAATTCACAAGCCTGGCATAAAATCAAAGAGCACCTCTGTACAAATTAGGAAAACAATACCACTATGAAAAATAATTTATTTCTACAGTTGTGTGTAGTGGTACTGAGAGTATGTGTGCAGTGCACTTATCCCCTTCATTGCTCTCTTTTCTCTCTTATAGTAACCAGATATTTAAGGAATAAGACATTCAAAAGCAACCATTTATATGAAAAAAATTTAGAAAGTTACTGTATATTCCCAGGGAAAGGCACAGGATCTAAAAAGACCTTAACTTGACACCTCAGGCTGATCTCCAAGACATATAAAATCTACAATAATTAAAAAGGGAAAGAAAGAAATAAAATCCTGGGGAAGGGGTAAACTTTGATTTCCAAAGTTACCAAAATTATGAGATTCAAATGGGCAATTTAGACAGAAAGTCACAAGGCATACAAAGAAATGGGAAAGTGTGTCCCATTCAAAGGACAAAAGAAACAAACCAGAAAGTCTTTTTTTATTTCAGCATATTATGGGGGTACAAATATTACGGTTACGTATATTGCCCAGGCCCCCACCCCTTGAGGCAGAGCTTCAAGTGTGACCATCGCCCAAACGTTGCACATCTCACTCATTATGTTTGTATATATCCATCCCCTTCTCCCCCTTCCCACCTGCCCAAAACCCGATAAGTGTTATTCCTATATGCCCACTTAGGTGTTGATCCGTTAATACCAATTTGCTGGTGAGTATATGTGGAGCTTGTTTTTCCATTCTTGAGACACTTCACTTAGTAGAATGGGTTCCAGCTGTATCCAGGAAAATACAAGAGGTGCTATATCACCATTGTTTCCTAAAGCTGAATAGTACTCCATGATATACATATACCACATTTTATTAATCCACTCATGTATTGATGGGCATCTGGGTTGTTTCCACAACTTTGCAATTGTGAACTGTGCTGCTATAAACATTCGAGTGCAGGTGTCTTTTTCAACAAACCAGAAAATCTTGCTAAGAAATACATGAGAACTGACACACTAAACAAATGCTTTAAATACCTGTCTGAAGATTATCAATGAACTAAATGAAGACAGAGAAAATCAAGAAAACAATTAATGAACAACATGTAAAATCAATAAGGAGATGGAAAACATAAAAAAAAACAATTCTAGAGCTCAAAAGTACACAAACTAGAACAAAAAATCCACCTTAGGGATTCAAAAGAAGATTTGAGCAGGCAAAAGAATTAGTGAATTTGAAGATAGGATAATTGAAATTATTGAGTCTGATAAACAGAGAGGGAGAAGATTAAAGAAATGTGAGCAGAGCCTAAGGTACCTATGGGAAACCATCAATCTAGCCAACATATGCATTGTGAGAGTTCCAAAAAGAAAAGAGAGAAAGAAATGAGCAGAGAGTCTATTTGAAGAAACAATGGCTGGAAATTTATGAAATTTGATTAAATAGATAACTATAAATATCAAATAAGCTCACAAATCTCTAAGTAGGATGAACTCAAGGAAACCTATACTAACAGGCAATTATAATTAAACTATCAAAAGACAACGATGTACAGAGAATCTTGAAAGTGACAAGGCAGAAATGGTTCATCATATACAGGGGATCTTCAATAAAATCATTAGCACATTTCTCATCAGAACTTTGGAAACCAGAAGTAATGGGAGAATATATTTAAAGCACTGAAAGAAAAAAAAAACTAGCAACCAAGAATCCTATATCTGGCAAAATTATCCTTCAAAAGAGAAAGGAAAAAAAACATTCCAGATAAATAAAAGCTGTAGGAGTTTGTTTCATTAGACCTATCCTGCAATAAATGCTAAAGGGTCTCATTCAGTTTGAAATGAAAGAACACTAGACCATAACTGAAAGTTTTATAAAGAAATAAATATCTTGATAAACAAAATACATGGGCAGATGATGTCAACAACATGTCCAACCGGAAGGCCCTAGTGTTTGTTTTCCTCACAAAGACAGCCAGAACAATGAATAAACAACTGCATTTAATGAAAATAACTGAGGGAGAGTGCCAGTGTTCCTCAGAGAAGTGACTAACAGAAATATTTTTGAGCACAGAAACTCATGATGGCCATACACAGAATGGAAGGAAATACCTCCACCACTCCATCCTCCAGCTACAATCACCTGGGAACCAGGAGGTTCTTCTCCCTATATTGAGGAGGTAAGCAAGAGTATCCCAGCAACCCCCTGCAACACCTTAGACACTGACAGACCTCACCCCTGGAGTTTCATGAAGTCCTCACAGACACTCAGCCCCACTGAGGGAGCTACCTGGAGACCATATAACATTGTTTCCCCAGAAATAGAGCTGACACTCTGCCCATCCTCACTGTGGCCCATGTGGTCACTTTGCTATGCCATCTTGGATTTGGAACTAAGGTTGGAGTGTGTCTTGCTCCGTGGGCAAGTAGCCATGGCTACCCTTCATCTCTGAGGCTACGCTGCTGCCAAACCACCCCAGTCTGGTGGCGTGACATTCCTAAGCTAAGCTATGAGCAGCTGTTACATCCATCCTAGTGGAGCTAAGTGAAGGTGGAGTTGCTCGGCCCACACCCCACTCCCCAGGCTGCAGCTGAAACAATACCCAGCCTCCTGGGAAAACAGTACTCTGGTTCTTCAGAGCAGTCATGCTCTGAAGTGCCTAAGTTGAAAAAGTGTCCTGCATCCCAGGAAATGATTTCTAGTAATAAAAACTGAAATTACTGTAACTCTGGTTTGTAATTACACAATTTATTCTTATATGATTTAAGAGACTAATGTATTAAAAGTTATTAGTCTGTGGTTTTAAATACATGATTTATAGACATATAATTTGGTGGCATCAACACCCCAAAGGGGTAACACAGAACTGTATAAGAACATACTTTTTTGTATGTTTTTGAAATTAATTTGGTATGAATTCAAATTAGAGTATTTTAACTTTAGGATGTTAAATGTAATCCCCATGGTAACCACAAAAAATAGCTATAGAATATAAATATATATATGTAATTTTCACCTCCAAAGGTTTGATTTAAGCCTTTAAAAAATATTTTCTATGTCTCAACTTTCTACATATCTGAAATAGAGTTATAATAAATACTCAGAAGTCATTGTCTGCTAATTTCAATCTGTGTCAGCTGTAGGTTGGTTTTAATTGCTTGATTTTTCTCATTAGAGATCATATTTTCCTGCTTCTTTTCATACCTGGTAATTTTTTATTGGATGCCAAGTATTGCAATTTTTACTTCATTAGATGTTTTATATTTTTGTGTTCCTATAAATAGCCCTATACTTTGTTACAAAATGTATTTGAATTATTTGAAAATAGTTTTATTCTTTTGTGTCTTGCTGTTTGGATTAGTTTGCCAGATCCAAATAGTTCAAGTCTATTTACTCCCAAAACTAAAACATGACCCTTCTGAGTTCTCTACTCAGTGACCCACAAATTATGAGACTGTGATACCTAAAACAGATATTTGGTCATTATTTATGGTTCCTACCACAAGACTCCTAAAATTGTTGGGGTTTTCTTAGAAATAAGAGTGATAAGAACCTCTTATTTTCTAATGGGGTGACTCTTGGTGTGCCCCTCAATAACTTCCGGGTTGGCACTATGACTATAGCTTCAGAATTGAGGCTGGTTGCCAGAATGGCCAAGTCTTGGTTAGAAACATGGAACTTTAAACCCCACCCCCAAACATCCAAGAAGGGAGAAGAGCTCGAGATTGAGTCAATTACCAATGACAAATGATTTAGTCAATCATGTCTACATAATGAAACCTCCATAAAAACCCTACATGATGGGATTTGGAGATCCCAGGTTGGTAAATGCACTAGGTGCTGAGAGGGTGGTGCACCCAGAGAGGCCATGGAAATTCAACACTACCCCTTGAAAAATTCATAACTTTCTCTATGTATCTCTTCCTTTTTCTGTTCCTGAGTTGTATCCTTTTATAATAAACTGGTGATAGTAAGCAAAGCACTCTCTTGATTTTCTATGGGTCATTGTAGAAAATTATCAAACCTGAGGGGGATCTTGCAAACCTTCAAATTTATAGTCAGCTGGGCCCACCCCATTTGTATCTGGCTTCTGAAGGAAGAGCAATCTTGTGAGACATCCTCTAACCTGTGGGTTCTTGGTGACCTTTAGATAGTTATTGTCAGAATTGAACTGAACTACAGGACACCCAGTTGGTGTCAGAGAATTGGAGAATTGGTTGCTCTGAGAAAAAACCTCTCAGAGGCTTTTCCACTCCACCTTGTTAGAACAGGGACTATTCCCTGTCCTATGTGATTGCTAACCACTGTTCCCTCTAATATTCTCAGTTGGCTCTTTCCTGGCTTAAGGTTTTTTCCTTACAAGCATGCATCAATCAGTACTCTGCTAAATGTTCAAGGGTAATTATTTGTAGATTTCTGATATTATCTCTGATCTGAAAATTCTAGTCACTTTGGTGTCCCCAGACTCTTAGCTCCATCTCCTGAAATCAGGGAGTTTGCAAGATTCAGCCTAAGTTCCCCCTATCTAGAACATAGCCTGAAAACTCTCTCATGGCAGCAAGGTGGAGCAATCACAGGACTTACTTTTTTGTTTGTTTGTTTTCCATCTCTTATGAATCACTGTCCTCACTTGTCTGCTATGTATTGTGTTATGAACCGTCATTTT
This sequence comes from Cheirogaleus medius, assembly GCA_008086735.1. Classification (NCBI taxonomy): domain Eukaryota; kingdom Metazoa; phylum Chordata; class Mammalia; order Primates; family Cheirogaleidae; genus Cheirogaleus; species Cheirogaleus medius. The sequence goes on along the minus strand of VBSM01000656.1, from coordinate 5,699,118 downwards.
ATGTTTGGTTTTTATTTTTGTTTCATTTCTTCTTGTGTTTTGGGAAGATGGGGTGGTGGTAATTTCAGTCTCTGTTACTCCATCCTGTCCTGAAGTGGAAGTTTTCATGTTTGAATCTTATTAATTTTAAATGAAGTCACACAAATAAATTCTCATGCAAATCTTTGAAAAAAAAGACTACTTATTTAAAGTGCTATCCAGACTTTTGTAGAAAATAGAACTTGCATTTTAATGATTTCTATTAATTAAATTGACTTGTGCATTAATTCTATAAAATAGTTATTTGTTTCTGCATCACAGAGACAATTTAAACGATGCTTAATAAATGTGAACTTAATATACTCCGTTACACAGCCTTCTCTGTTTGTTCTATAGGAGGCTAGCTAGAAAGAGATTCTTCTTTGAAATGCAAACTCTAATTAGACGTGATGAAAAACCAAAGCACATAGAACTGACAGACATACTGAACCCTATGCATTATCTGGAAATTTGCCTACATCTATGGTATTATGTATTTTTCCACAGGAAATGACATGTTTTAATTTTTCTCCATCAGCAAGTACAATATCTGACATAAAAATCAACTTTCAAAAAAAATCCCTTCACTAAATTCAAAGCATCAAAGATAATTTTTTCAAGAGTAAACTCTATTTTCTGTCCTGTATCACATTAAACTCATTTATTATATTGCACTACTGAAATACCAATGGTAAATGCATTTATTATTTATGAGATTAAAGCCCAGAAATGTACTGAACCATTTCCTGATTCATTTAAGTGATAAAATTTCCTCAGTATAAGCTTAGTATATTATATCTAGTGTCTTAAAATTATTTGTTAATCTATTATTTGAATAAGATTAATTGTATAACACTATTAAACAGAATAGTGGGTTGACCAGAACATCTCATTCTCCAACTATGATGGATCACACAAGGATGTGGGCACATCAAGCTCTTTCAGAAAATAAAAATGGAGTAATTCATCCCCTTTCCTCCAAAACTGTTAATTAATAATGATAATAACAATAAAATGTCAATATAATAGCTGACACTTATTCTGTACTTATTATAGTCAGGCACTGTTCTAAATACTGTACATGTATCAATTCATTTATTTTATAAAACATCCTCAAGGTAAGTCTTATTATTATCCCTGTATTACAGATGGAAACAATGAGGCACAAAGATGTTACCTGCCTTTCCCATGGTCACATAGTTCAGTGCACAGATAAGGCAAGAACTTTAATGATCTGCCTGCAAGTTACTGTGAAAAAGATTGAATAAGCCAGGTTTTGGAATTAGATTTATTGCTTCTTAGCTGTGTGATCTTGGACAAGTTGTTGAATCCTGCTTGTTGAATTTCTGCTTTTTTACCTCTAAAATTGTAATAATAATTAACATATTGTCTTTTGTTTTAAATGCAATAACATGAAGTATTTACACAGTAGCATACTCCATATTAAGTGCATATTATCTGTTTTCTCAAATTAGACCTTGAGGACACAGTGTTCGATTATTTTATTTTATGTCGAATATATGTAATAGAAATTTGCATCCTTAACACATAGAATAAGGAATAATAAAAGAAAAAATAAATGAGCAAGTGAAATTGACACTGTGACTCTATATTCTTCTTAGTGCTATGGTATCCAGGCTATGTATCCATTAAGCAAATAGTTTAACTGTTTCAATTTGCAGCATCTCATATATTTAAGTTTTATAGAGCTATTAATGAACTGTAAGGATAAAATTTGCATTCAGACACCTGAGATTTTCAACTACTTTCCACAAATTAGATCAAAGGCACCTGAGAACGATATATATATATATATATATATATATATATATATATATATTTCCAAGCTCTTAAAGGTCTTGAGCACAGACTTAGTTTAAACTTGGAGGTTTCATCAGGAAAGAAAATAATCTTTGCAGTTGTATTCATTGGTATTGGAGAATAAAAAAAACTGTGTGTGTGTGTGTGTGTGTGTGTGTGAGAGAGAGAGAGAGAGAGAGAAAGAGAGAGAGAGAGAGAGAGAGAGAAAGAGAGAGAGAGAGAGAGATGTTAGTAAGAAGGAGGGGGAAGAAGAGGAGAGTACAAATGTTGATACTAGTTATGTAGTACCATTGCTTGGTTAACAGATAACCTTTTGTTGCCGAATGTCTCATACTAAACTTATATATGTTTTTACTTCCTTGCTTTATGTTTTTGACCCTGTTCTGTGGAATATATAACCTTGCATTTATCACTTTCCTTGAATATTGCTTGCTAAATATTTTGTTTGGTATATTTTAAGTAACGGTGTTTATTATTTTTCCAAATCTACAGTGTAAGCTTCCCGAGAGCATAGCCTCTATATTATCCCATAGACTCTGCTACTTTGTTCCATATACAGAGTTTGTCCTCAAATGGCTACCTAACCAATTTCATAGAATAAATTGATAAATCCAATCATCTGTAAGGCTTTTTTCTTATAATTAAATGTTGGTTTGGGTAGCGGGAAACAATGCCAAGTACAGGGTAATTTTATCTCTACTATGCTAAATTTAATTAAGCGAGCCTGATAAACTCAAATGACAAATGAAAACTCCTCTAATGCATATAAAATATAATTTAATTCTTCAAATTTCAGGATATGTGCAATTCTTCAGGGAAAGACTCATTGCAAATATAAGTTCTTTCAACTGTCATTAAGTATAAAAATCCTGCTTTTTCACCTAAGTCTTTAAACATAGGATGTCATATCCATTTTGAAAATCAAATTTCTGGTTGCTACTCAAAAGTCATATGTTCCTACCTACTTACATCAGAAATCTAGAGTTTTAAAATACGTGGTTTTGGTAGTGAACTAGAGAAAAGAGTATAGACTGCAAAATTAGTTACACCTGCAGTCACTGGACCCAATAGCAAAATCAAGTGGCTATTCACTTCACCATTCAATCTTTAGCTGCGTTTTAAGAATAGCAGGTGCAACTATTACACAGTTTGATCCTGGACTGCAGAAAATGAATATATAGATTGGAGTCAAATCTTCACTACAACTTTAACAAACTATTCTATTCCTCTGGTCAAGGTAGTACAACTATTATGATCTCAATCTAAACTTTCCAATTTCCTTCACTCCACTCTACTCCAACCCACCATCTCATTTGAGCAAATATGTTAACAAATATATTAATATAAAGAGTAACTATTTCAGCAGCAATACTAAAATCCAAACAACGCTTATTAAGGATCTCATCGATAATTGTGAATTTCAAAGACTCTCCTTCTTTCTAATGTTACACTATCTACATTTGCCATATTTCTGAGGATTCTATTAATACTATTATCAAAGTAACATATCATCAGCTATCACTTCCTGTCTTTTCTCTAGCTCTTTTAAAAGTTATTTTCAAACAAGTAAAATATGCGTCTGTTACTGAACTCAAAAGATGCAAAGGCTTTTACCACCAGTTTCCTTCTCCAGAGGCTACATTCACTGATTATTTTTATTAAATAGTTTTACAGGAAGAAATATATCTATAGATAACTCACTTTTAAGAAATACACATTGTTTTGCATATTGCTTTTTTATTTTATATATCATGCATATGGTTTTATATTGGTAGATACAGGACTACTTCATTCTTTCAATAACCATATAGTTTACATTGTACAGAAGTGCCAGAATTTATTTGATTGATTCCCACTGATAAACATTTTTTCATTCTTTTGCTGCTATAAAGATGCTTTAGTGAATGCCATCGGATATTTTACCTCTGTGTGAATATGTATAGGATATAGCCCTAGAAATGTATGTGCTGAGATATGGGGCATTATGTTCATGCAACTTTTCTATATAAAGACAAATTATTTTCCAGAGAGATCGTTCCAGTTTATACTGCCATAATAAGACAGTTCATCTACATCTTCACAACACTTGAAATTGTCAATTATTCTAATTTTGGCTATTCTGATGAATATGTGTAGTATCTAATGGTAATTTTTTTTATTCAGGATATTATGGGGATACAAACATTTTGGTTGCATGTAATGCATTTGCCCCACCTAAGCCATGGTTAAAAGCGTGTCCTTCCCCCATACAGAGTGTTCCGCTCACATTAGTTGTGGGTTTACCCCCCACAACCCCCTGACCAGCACCCAGTGAGTATTACTATCATATGAACACCACAGTGTTGGTCAGTTAGTACCAATTTGATGGCAAGTACATTTGGTGCATATTTTTTCCATCTTTGTGATACCTCACTTAGAAGGATGGGCTCAAGCTCTACCCTGGATAATATAAGAGGTGCTAATTCACCACTGTTTTTTGTAGTTGAGTAGTATTCCATGGTATACATATACCACATTTTATTAATCCACTCATGTATTGGTGGGCACTTGGGTTGTTTCCACATCTTTGCAATTTGAATTGTGCTGCTATAAACATCCGAGTGCAGTTATTTTGCTGATTATTACTGAGATTTAGTATATTTTCTTAGCCTATTAGCGACTTGCCTATCTTTTTGGAAAATGTGTTATTTTTTGCACTTGATTTTCTGCCCTCTTATATCAGTAGACTTTGAATATAAGTTCTCTATCAATATATTAAGTATAGTATTTCATTCTGACATGTATTGACTTGTCTTAATGGTAATTAATAAAGAGTTTTCAATTTTAATATAGCTATAATTTACAATATTTTTTATTATAACTAGTGTTTATCCTTCCTATGATGAATATATCTTTCATATTACCTTACAAAACTGTATTATTTGTCTTTAGCTCTGAGACATATAATTCACATGGGATGTGTATGTGCATGTGTGCATGTGTGTGTGCATGTCTGTGTGTGTGTGTGTGTTTGTGTGGTGTGAGGTAAAGCTCAAGTATTTTACTATTCATAAAAAAATTTCCTTATGGTTGAACCTACAGGATCTTATAAAAAACAATATTCTACCCAATTGTTCCATGGTATTAACTTTGTTATTAATCAAGTGTCCATAAACGTATGGGTTTGTCTCTGAATTCTTCACTATGTTTGATTGATCTATTATTCTATTGTTTCAGGAATGCACACTCTATAAAAATAGTTATGCAATTTTTTTCTTTTTATTCTGGAACTACACTAATTTTCAAAAGCAAAATCTACCTTGTATTTCCAGAATAAGCCCATTGGCTTTCGGATGGATGCTCAGACCATTGATATTCAGACAATTCTCTTTTCTAATATGTGTATTTAAGGCTGCAAATATTCCTATAAACACAGTTTAGTTGCATCCTACATGTTTTGATGTGTTGTATTTTTATTTTGATTAGTTCCAAATATTCTTTAACTTTCAACGTGATACTTTCCTCTGATTAATGAGTTATTTAGAACTGTATTTGTTAATTTTCATACGTGGAAATATTTGTTTTTGTCGTTAGATTTCTATCATGAGGGTTCAAACATTTTGGTTACATGTAATGTTGTTTGCGCCACCCAAGCCAGAGCTACAAGCATTTCCCTACCCCATATAGTGCACTCCGCTTCCATTCGTTGTGGGTTTACCCCCACACCTCCCTGACCGGCACCCAGTGAGAATTACTACCACGTGAACACCTTTATGTTGTCAGTTAGTACCATTTGATGGTGAGTACATGTGGTGTATGTTTTTCCATCCTAGCGATACCTCAGTTCAAAGGATGGGTTCAATCTCAATCCAGGATAATGTAAGAGGTGCTAGTTCACCATTGTGTTTTGTAGTTGAGTAGTATTCCATGGTATACATATACCACATTTTTATTAATCTACTCATGTATTGATGGGCACTTGGGATGTTTCCACATCTTTGCAATTGTGAATTGTGCTGCTATAAACATTCAAGTGCAGGTGTCTTTATTATAGAATGTCTTTTGTTCCTTTGGATAGATGCCTAGTAGTGGGATTGCTGGATCAAATTATTTCTATTTTTAGTTCTTCAAGGTATCTCTAAATTACTTTCCACAGGGATTGTACTAATTTGCAGTCCTACCAGCGGTGTAAGAATGTTCCAATCTCTCCACATCCTCTCCGGCATTTGTTCTTTGGGACTTTTTTATAAGGGCCATTCTCAATGGAGTTAGGTGATAAATGTTTGTACCCTCATGATATCCTGAAAAAAATAAAAATACATAAGAAATAAAATAAAAATAAGTTAGAAAAAAATTGACCTTGGGTTAGCTTACTAGCTCAGCTCCCCAAGATATTATGTCAAATCTGTTCATAAGCAACCTTATTTTATGGTTATAATTGTCTTGATAACCTGCTAAAAAGAGTCATCAGTTTCATTACTAGGCAGCATTGCCTATGATAAAAATGACTCCTGATTGGTAAATTGTATCTTAACCAGGCAAGTACCTTTTACCTGGACATTGGAAACCAAACTGTGCTCACAGGTTATTATAAGAGATTTAGTGTCTGGTAGGGCTTAGGACTTCAAAGCCAATGTGAGTCTTGCTTCCTTTTACTGGACCTGTTACCTGAAACATCAGAGGAAACAGCTGCTGAATACCTTTATGTGTTTCTGAAAGGACTACTCTCACTAAAGGGAAATGTCTGGCACAGACAATCTGGTATGCTGTGCTTCTTCCATCTATTCAAAACATGAATGAAACAACACAATTGTGTGAAGCAAGGAACAGACTTACACTGCTGATGGGACTGCAAACTAGTACAACCTATATGGAAAATAGTATGGAGATACCTCAGAGAACTAAATGTAGTCCTACCATTTGATCCAGCAATCCCACTACTGAGTATTAACCCAAATGAAAAAATCCATCCTATAAAAAAGCCATCTGCACTCATATTTTTATAGTAGCACATTCTACTATTTCAAAGATGTGGAAACAACCCAAGTGTCCATCAATACATGAGTGAATTAATAAAATATGGTTTATGTATATCATGGAGTACTACTCAGCCAGAAAAATGAGGAACTAACACCTCTTGTATTATCCTGGGTGGAGCTGGAGCCTAATCTTCTAAGTGAAGTATCACAAATGGAAAACAAGCACCACATGTAGTCACCATTTAATTGGTTCTAATCAATCAATGTGTATGTGCACATACGTAAGTAACATTCATTGTGATTGGGCAGGTGGGAGGGTGGAGGAGTGGGTGGGTAATTTTACACCTAATGGATGTTGTGTGCAACATCTGGGGGATGGGCATTCTTGTAACTTTGAGTTTAGCTGTGCAAGCTCAATTTATGTGAGCAAAGCATTTGTACCCCCACAATATTCTGAAAAAAAAATAATAATGATCTTTATTCTTTGACATTTGTGGTCACTAAAGTCTTTTTTCCTTTTACTTAGTGGTCAGTTTGTTATTTGACAGACATATGTTTAAATACCTGGAACTTTCCCACATATAAAAATACTTGAGTCTTGAATGAAGTACTCTATGTGTGTGTTGGAGCACACCTTCAATACTCAGCCTTGAACTTCATAACTCTGCCTTAGCCTTTATTTCCCGCTTGTGCACAGACTGGAAGTCAGCCAGAGGTGAGAGCTCAGATCTTTCTCATGTCTTTTCTGAGCTCTTTTCAATTCATGCGCATGTGCGTGGCTTTTTATTTTTCCAAGAACATGTTAGAAGTTTTAAAAACCATCATTCTCCATCACATCTCATTCCTCAAACTTTCCTCCCAAGCTTTTTGGTTAGTTTAAGGCTTGCCCTGTTATTCATTACTCCAGGCAGCAGCTACTGATATTGATATATTTGCCTAAAAATATTTTTCAAAAACACCTTGACGGTAGCCAAGTTAGCACCCGGAGAGGTTCAGGTTATGTAAAAAAAAGTTAAGCCCCTTGAGCTGTTTCTCCAGGGAGCCACAGAACAAGTAGAAATAATAAAACACAATTTTTTATAAATGATGTCTGGTCTGTTCCATCCAACACTGGTACTTGTATCAAAAATATCTGCTATTCAACAAAGAAAATAAAGTACCTAGGAATATATTACCTAAGGAGGTAAAAGACCTCTACAGGGAGAACTATTAAACACTGAAGAAGGAAATAGCAGAGGATGTAAACAGGTAGAAGAGCATACCATGCTAATGGATTGTCAGAATCAACATTGTTAAAGTGTCTATACTACCCAAAGAGACCTACAGAGTCAATGCAATCTCTATTAAAATACCATCATCATTTTTCACAGATGTAGAAAAAATAATTTTATGCTTTGTATGGAACTAGAAAAGACCCCGTATAGCAAAAGCAATCTTAGGCAATAAAAACAAAATGCGAGGTATCAATTTATCAGACTTCAAACTACACTACAAGGCTATAGTGATTAAAACAACTTTGCACTGGCACAAGAACAGGGACATTGGCCAGTGGAAAAGAACAGAGACTCCAGATATAAAACCATCCTCATATAGCCACCTAATCTTTGACAAAGCAGACAAAAACATACACTGGGGAAAAGAATCCTTATTCAATAAATGGTGCTGGGAAAACTGGATAGCCACATGTAGAAGGCTGAAACAGGACCCACATCTTTCACCTCTCAGAAACATGAACTCACACTGGATAACAGACTTGAACCTTAGGTGTGAAACTGTTAGAATTCTAGAGAAAAAAGTTGGAAATACTCTTCTAGACATTGGCCTAGGCAAAGGATTTATGAATAAGACCCCACAAGCAATCACAGCAGCAACAAAAATAAGTAAATGGGACCTGATCAAATTAAAAA
>VBSM01000656.1:5677380-5690314 GCA_008086735.1 Cheirogaleus medius | reverse complement strand
CACAGAATGGGAGAGAATTTTCGCAAGCTACACATCCGATAAAGGGCTGATAACCAGAATCTATTTTGAACTCAGGAAAATCAGCAAGGAAAAAGCAAACAACCCTATCAAAAAGTGGGCAAAGGTCACGAACAGAAACTTTTCAAAAGAAGACAGAATAATGGCCAAAAAACATATGAAAGAATGTTCCACATCTCTAATCATCAGGGAAATGCAAATCAAAACCACAATGAGATGTCACTTATTTCCAGTGAGAATGGCCTTTATTAACAAATCCCAAAATGATAAATGGTGGAGTGGTTGTGGAGAGACAGGAACACTCCTACATTGCTGGTGGGACTGCAAACTAGTTCAACCTCTGTGGAAAGCCATATGGAGATACCTTAAAGCGATACAAGTAGATCTACCATTTGATCCAGCAATCCCATTACTGAGTACTTACCCAAAAGAACAAAAGTCACTCTATGAAAAAGAAACCTGCACTCGAATGTTTATAGCAGCACAATTCACAATTGCAAAGATGTGGAAACAATCGAAGTGCCCATCAATACATAAGTGGATTAATAAAATGTGGTATATGTATACCATGGAGTATTATTCAGCTTTAAGAAACAATGGTGATATAGCACCTCTTGTATATTCCTGTATAGAGCTGGAATCCATTCCACTAAGTGAAGTATCCCAAGAATGGAAAAACAAGCACCACATGTACTCACCAGTAAATTGGTATTAACTGATCAACACATAAGTGGACATATAGGAATAACATATATCAGGTGTCGGGCAGGTGGAGGGGGAGGGAATGTGTATATACATACATGATGAGTTTGATGCGCACCAACTGGAGGATGGACACGCTTGAAGCTTTTACTCGAGGGGGTAGGGGGAGAAGGGAAATATATGTAACCTCAACATTTGTACCTCCAGAATATGCTGGAAAATCTAAAATATATATATTTGCTATAACTTCAAGGTAATTGCAAAGCTGTGATGTGGGGAAAGAAATCGGAGTAAATTAACTGCTCCAAAGCTCTCTGTCCTTACAAATATTTAACGCTTTTTTCTTGATTAATTTTCTTTGCTCACTGTAAACTTTTTATTGGTTTCTAGAGTCATGAAAAGATGACTTCTTACAGTTTTTGTTCCAGTTTTTTCATTGCTTTTATGGAGGACTGGACTTTAGGATTTTCTTAATCTGTCATTTTCACTAACATCTCATTAGTGTTTTTAAAGTTGACTTCATATAAATCTTGCATTTATTGATGGGGTTGTTTGATTTTTTCTTGTTGATTCTTTTAAGTTCTAGATAGATTCTTGTTATCAGGTCTTTATCAGATGTGTATAGAGCAAATATTTTCTCCCATTCTATAGGCTGTCTATTCACTATAATGATAGTTTCCTTGGCTGTGCAAAAACTTTTTCATTTGATCAGATCCCATTTATTTATTTTTGTTACTGTGGTGATTGCCTTGGGGGTCTTCTTCAAAAAGTCTTTACTAGGTCGATGTCTGAAAGGATCTTCCCAACATCTTCTTCTAGAATTCTTAAGGTTTCATGTCTTAGGTTCAATTCTGTTATCAATCTTGAATGGATTGTTGTGAGAGGTGAGAGGTAGGGATCCAGTTTCATTCTTCTGCATGTAGCTATCCAGTTTCCCCAGCACCATTTATTGAAAAGAGATTCTTTCCCCAATGTATATTTTTGTCTGCTTTGTCAAAGATTAGATTACCATATGCAGATGGTTTCATCTCTGGATTCAAAGTCCTGTTCCAAAGATCTGTGTCTCTGTTCTTGTGCCAGTCACATGTTGCTTTAATTATTATAGCCTTGTAGTACAGCTTGAAGTATGGTAGACTGATACTTCCCTGTTTGTTTTTTTTTTTTTACTTAAGATTGCTTTGGCTATTCGAGCTCTTCTCTGGTTCCATACAAAGTGCAGAATTATTTTTTCTATATCTGTAAAGAATAATGATGGTACTTTGATAGGGATTGCATTTATTTTGTAGATCACTTTAGGTTATATTGACATTTTATCACTTAACTGCAGTGAGTTTGGCCTCTATCAAAAAATCCCAAAATAACAAATACTGACGAGGATGTGGAGAAATGGGAACACTCTTACACTGCTGGTGGGACTGCAAACGAGTACAACCTCTGTGGAAAAGACTTTGGAGATACCTCAAAGACCTAAAAATAGAAATACCATTTGATCTGGCAATAGCACTATTAGGCATCTACCCAAAAGAGCAAAAGACATTCTATAATAAAGACATCTGCAGCCAAATGTTTATGGCAGCACAATTCCCTATTGCAAGGATGTGGAAACAACCCATGTGCCTATCAATTCATGAGTGGATTATTAAAATTTGGTATATGTATACAATAGAATATTGCTCAATTATAAGAAACAACAGTGCTCTATCACCTCTTATATTTTCCTGGATTGAGCTTGAGCCTATTATCCGAAGTGAGGTAACACAAGATCAGAAGAATAGGCTCCACTTGTACTCGCCATCAATTTGGTACTGACTGATCAACACTATGGTGTTCACATGGTAGTAATATTCTCCAGGGATCAGGGGGTTAGTGGGGGGTAAACTCACAACTAAAGGACATGGTGAGCATTATAGAAGGGAAAGGAATGCCTCTACTCCTCACTAGGGAAAGGCAAATACATAAAATGTAACCAAAATATTTGTACCCTCATAATATCCTGAAATTAAAAAAAGAGACCTTGAGCATTTATTCATGTGTTTATTGGCCATTAGTGTATCTTCTTTTGAAAAGTGTTTGTTCATGTCTTTTGCCCACTTTTTAATGGGGTTGCTTGATTTTCTTTTGCTGATTTGCTTGAGTATTTTGTAGATTCTTATTATTAGCCCTTTATCAGAGGTATAGAATGAAAATATTTTCTCCCATTATATTGGTTGTCTTTTTGTTCTAATGATTGTTTCCTTGACTATGCAGAAGCTATTTAATTTAATCAGGTTCCATTTATTTACTTTTGTTGTTGCTGTGATTGCTTTTGGGACCGTCTTCATAAATTCTTTTCCTAGGCTGATATCTGTAAGAGTTTTCCCAACTTCGTCTTCTAGAATTCTTGATACCAAAGCCAGGAAAGGACATAACAATAACAAAACGGGAAAAAAAACTACAGAGAAATATCCTTTATAAATATAGATATAAAAATTATCAAAAAAATCCTAGCAACCTAAATGCATCTATATATCAGAAAAAAAAAAATAGTCCACCACGGTTAAGTGGGCTTCATCCCACAGATACAAGGATGGCTCCACATATGCAAATCTATAAATGTGATTCACAAATAAGTGGAAACAAAACAAAGACCATATGATCCTCTCAGTAGACACAGAAAAAGCATTTGACAAAATTCAGTACCAATTAATGCTAAGAACTTTTTAAAAAATAAACATATATGAAACATACCTCAATATTATAAAAGCCATATATGACAAACCCACATCCAACATCATACTGAAAAGGGAAAAATTGAAATCATTCATTCTCACTTAGAGTTTTTCCACTGTCATCACCTCTGTTAAACATAGTGATGGTAGTCCCAGTCTGATAAGTCAGCCAACAGAAGGAAATCAATGGTATACTAATGGAGAAAGAAGAAGTCAAACTATTGCTCTTTGATGATGATATGGTCTTAGACCTAGAAAACTGCAAAAATTATGGCAAGAGACTCCTGGAATTTATAAATAAATTTACCAAAGTCTCAGGTTATAAAATTGACGTAGACAAATCAGTAGCATTCCTATACACCAACAACAGTCAAGCTGAGAATCAAGTCAAAGTATCAGTACCTTTCACAAAATCAACAAATAAAATAAAATACCTAGGAATGTATGTAACCAAGAAGGGGAAAGAGGTCTACAGGGAGAGCTATGAAACACCGAGAAAAGAAATTGCAGAGACATAAACAAATGGAAAAACGTCATGCTTATGTATCAGCATAACCAACATTGTTAAAATGTCTATACTACCCTAAATAATTTACAGATTCAATGCAATCTGCATAAAAATACCAATGTCATTTTTTGTAGATCTAGAAAAAATAATTCTACCCTTTGTATGGATCCTGACAAGACCCCGAATAGGCAAAGCAACCTTAACCAAAAAGAACAGAGAGGGAGGCATCACTTTACCAAACTTCAAGCTATACTACAAGGCTATAGTAACTAAAACTGGCTTTGACTGGCACAAGAACAGAGACATAGACCAATGGAACAATGCAATACTTCACTTAGGAGAATGGTCTCCAGTTCCATCCACATTGTAGCTAAAGGTAGTAATTCATTTTTTATGGCTGGATAGTACTCCATGATATACATATACTACATTTTATTAATCCACTCATGAATTGATGGGCACTTGGGTTGACTCCACATCTTTGCAATTGTGAATTATGGTGAGATAAACATTTTAACACAAGTGTCTTTTTGATAAAATGACTTTTTTTTCCTTTGGCTAAATACCCAGTAGTGAGAAGGCTGGATCAAATGATAGGTCTAGCTTTAGTTCTCTGAGGAATCTCCATACTATTTTCATAGTCTTCGTATTAGTTTGCAGTCTCACCAACAGTGTATAAGTGTTCCTTTCTCTCTGCATCCAGGTAAGCATCTATTGTTTGGGGTTTTTTGATAAAAGACATTCTCACAGCGTTTAGGTAATATCTCTTTGTGGTTTCGATTTGCATTTTTCTGATGATTAGAAATGTTGAGAATTTTTCATGTTTATTGGTCATAAGTCCTTCTGGGAAAAATTTGTGTTCATGTCTTTGCACACTTTTTAATGGAGTTGTTTTATTGCTGATTTAATGGAGTTGTTTTATTGCTGATTTGCTTGAGTTCTTTGTAGAATCTGATTATTAGCCCTTTTCAGATCTATATCCTGAAAATATTTTCTCCCATTCCTTAGGTTGTCTATTCACTCTGTTGATTGTTTTATTGGCTTTGGAGAAGCTTTTAATTTAATCAAGTCATATACATTAATTTTTGTTGTTGCTGTGATTGCCATTGGAATCTACTTCATAAATTGTTCGCCTAGGCTGATATCTAGCAGAGTTTTTCAAACATTTTCTTACAGAATTCTTATGGTTTCACATCTTATGTTTAAGTCTCTTATCTATCTTCAATTAATTTTTGTGAGTAGTTACAGATTTGGGTCCTGTTTCAATCTTCTACATGTGGCTATGGAATTTTCTCAGCACCATTTATTGAATAGGGTTTATATTCCCCAGTGTATATTGTTGTCTACTTTCCCAAAGATCAGATGACAACATGTGGATGGCTTTATATTTGGGTTCTCTGTTCTATTACATTTCTCTATGTCTCTGTTTTTGTGCCATTACTATACTGTTTCTGTTACTATAGACTTGTAGTATAGCTTAATTTCTGGTAAAATTATGCCTACAGTTTGTTTTATGTTGCTTAAGGTTGCTTTGACTATTTGGGCTCTTTTGTGGTTCCAAATGATATACAGAATTATTTTTTCTAGATCTGTGAAAAATCACATCTGTATTTTATGGGGATTACTTTGAATCTGTAAATCACTTTGAGGAGTATGGAAATTTTAACAATTTTCAGCTTGCCAATTCATGAGCATGATATATTTTTCCGTTTGTTTACATCAGCTGCAATGTACTTCTTCAGTGGTTTGTATTTTTCTCTATAGAGATGTTTAACCTCCTTGATTAGACATATTTCTAGGTATTTTCTTTTTATTTTTCTTTTTGCTATTATGAAAGTTATTTATTCTTTGATTTGATTCTCAGCTTGACTGTTGTTGGTGTGTAGGAATGGTATGATTTGTGTACATTGATTTTGTAACCTGAGAATATGCTGAATTTATTTACCAATTCCAGTAGACTCTTGGCAGAATCTTTGGGGTTTTCTACATATAAGATCAATATAAGTAAATGTAGATATACATGTACAAGAAGCTCAATAAACCCCTGTGAGATTCATGGCAAAGAGGCAATCACCACTATATATAGTCATCAAATTGGTCAAAGTCAACATGATGGAGGAACATCTGAGAGCCTTAAGGTAAAAAATCAGATAACTTGCAAAGAAAAACCCATCTGGGTAACTGCAGACTTCTCAACTGAGACCTTCTGGCTTGTAAGCCAGAAGGGATTGAGGCACAAATTCTCAGGCCTCTTAAATAGAATAATTGGCAGCCTAGAATTTTGTATACTTCAAAACTACATTTCTTATATGAGGGAGGAATAAAGAAGTCTTCTTATTTCAAGAAAATATGAGAGTACAAACAGTTTGGTTTCATTTTATATCTTTGCCTCTCCTTCACAAGGATTAGAGATACGCCTTTCTCCTCCACAATGCTCACCACATCCCTCAGATGTGGGTCTACTACCCCAACCCCCGAATCCCTGGTGAACACCACCACCCTTTGAGCACCATAGTGTTAATCAGTCAGTACCAATTTGATGGCGAGTACATGTAGGGCCCATTCTTATGATTTTGTATCAACTCACTATGGATAATGGGCTTACGCTCAATCCAGGATAATATAAGCGGTGCTAGCTCACTGTCATTTCTTAGAATTGAGTAATATTCCATTGTGAATATATACCAAATTTTAATAATGCAGTCATGAATTGACAGGCACTTGGGTTGTTTCCCCGTCCTTGCAATAGTGAATTGTGCTGCTATGAAGATGCAGGTGTAGATGTCTTTATTATAGAATGTCTTCTGCTCTTTCGGGTAGATGCCTAATAATGCTATTGCTAGATTGAAAGGTATTTCTATTTTTAGCTGTTTGAGGTATCTCCAGATTCTTTTCCACAAAGGTTGCACTAATTTGCAGTCCCACCAGCAGTGTAAGAGTGTTCCTTTCTCTCCACATCCTCGCCAGCATTTGTTGTTTGGGGATTTTTTGATACAGGCCAATCTCACTGGGGTTAAGTGATATCTCACTGTGGTTTTGATTTGCATTTCTCTAATGATTAGAGATGCTGAGTATTTTTTTTGTATGTTTGCTGGCCGTTATTCTGTCTTCTTTGGAAAAGTTTCTGTTCATTTCCATTGCCCATTTCTTGATGGGGTTGTTTGATTTTTTTTCTTGTTAACTCTTTTGTGTTCTAGATAGAATCTTGTTATCAGACCTTTATTGGAAGTGTAGAGAGCAAATATTTTCTCCCATTCTGTAGGTTGTCTATTTGCTCTAATGATAGTTTCCTTGGCTGTGCAGAAGCTTTTTAATTTAATCAGATCCCATTTGTTTATGTTTGTTGCTGTGATGATTGCTTTGGGGGTCTTCTTCAAGAATTCTTTGCTTAGGCCAATGTTTGAAAGGGTCTTCCCAGCATCTTCTTCTAGGATTCTAAAGGTTACATGTCTTAGGTTTAAGTCTGTTATCCATCTTGAGTGGATTTCTGTGAAAGGTTAGAGGTAGGGATCCAGATTCATTCTTCTGCATGTAGCTATCCAGTTTTCCCAGAACCATTTATTGAAAAGAGATTCTGTACCCCAATGTATATTTTTGTCTGCTTTATCAAAAATTAGGTTACCATATGCAGATGGTTTCATCTCTGGAATATCAATCCTGTTCCAAAGATCAATGCCTCTGTTCTTATGCCATTTCCAAGCTGATTTAATTATTATTGCTTTTTAGTACAGCTTGAAGTCAGGAAGACTGATGCCTCCCAGTTTGTTCTTTTTACTTAAGATTGCTTTGGCTATATAAGGTCTTTTCTGGTTCCATACAAAGTGATGAATTATTTTTTCTAGATCTGTAAAGAATGATGATGGTACTTTGATGCGGATTCCTTTTATTCCGTAGGTTATTTTAGGTAATATTGACATTTTATCGATATTGATTCTAACAATCCATGAACAAAGCATATTTTTTCATCTGTTTACATCTTCTACAATTTCTTCTTTTAGTGTTTTGTAGTTCTCCTTGTATAAGTCTTTCATATCTTTCATTAACTATATTCCTAGATATTTAATTTTATCTGGAGGTATGGTAAAAGTTATTGCATTTTTGATTTGAGATTTGGCTTGACTATTATTGGTGTATCTGAATGCCTCTAATTTGTGTATATTGATTTTGAAGACTTTTTCAGGCAAGCAAACACTGAGGGAATTTTTCAAGACCAGAGCAGCCCTGCTGGAAGTACTCAGATGTGCATTATACATTGATCAACACAGTAGATATTCATCACTGTAAAATCATCCAAAAGCTATAACTCAGAGCCTATGTTAAAAATGGCTCAAGTGGTAAAAGAAAACAATATGGTTCTACCCAACAGGATGAACACAAATGCATCCCACTTATCAATTTATTCAATAAATGTGAATTGGTTGAATTCTCCACTCAAGAGCCATAGGCTGGCAGAATAGATTAAAAAAATACAAGCCAAGTATCTTCCATGTCTAAGAAATACATCTAATCCACAAAGACTCATTCAGACTCAGGGTGAAGGGATGGAAAAATAATTATCCCATGCAAATAGAAAACAAAAGAAAGCTAGTATAGCCATTCTCATATCAAATAACATAGACTTCAAATGAACAATAGTATTTTTTTTTATTTCACTCAGTTTTTCTGTGACCTTAGTATTTTTTTTCTTCTGCTATGTGTGGGTTTGTTTTGGTCCTCCTTTTCTAGACAATTCATTAGACTGTTAATTTTTGATCTTCTATGCTTTGTTTTGAAGGAGAAAAGAGCCCAAATAGTCAAGAAACCTTAAACAAAAGGAAGAAATCTGGAGGTATCACTTTACCAGACTTTTAACTATACTACAAAGCTATAGTAACCAAAACAGCATGGCACTAGAACAAAAATAAAGACATAGAACAATGGAATAGAACAGAGAACCCACATATAAAACTATCCACATATAGCCATCTGATCTTTAACAAAGTAGACAGCAATATACACTGGGGAAAACAATCTTTATTCAATAAATGCTGCTGGGAAAATTGGATAGCCCCATATAAAAGATTGAAACAGGATCTATATTTCTCACCACTCACAAAAATTAATTCAAGATGGCTAACAGACTTAAATGTAATAAATAAAACCATAAGAATTCTGGAAGAAAATCTTGGAAAAGCTCTTACAAATGTTGACCTACACAAAGAATTCATGAAGACCCTAATGCCAATTGCATCAACAATGAAAATTAAATGGAGCTTGATTAAATATAAAGCTTCTGCAAAGTCAAGAAAACAATGAACAGAGCAAATAAACAACTACAGAATGTGAGAAAATATTAGCATGATATATTCCAAGGAAGGGCTAGTAACCAGAATCTACAAAGACTCAAGCAATTCAGCATGAAAAAGTCTACCCCTTTAAAATGTGGGCAAATTCATGAACTGAAGAGTTTTGAGAGGAGATAGACTAATGGCCAATAAATATATGAAAAAATACTCGACATCACTAATCATCAGAGAAATGCAAATCAAAACCATAATGATATGACTTAACCCCAATGAGAATGGCTTTTTATCAATAAAGCTCCAAAACAATGAATGCTGGCCTGGATGCAGAGACAAAAAGACACTTACACACTTTTGGTCAGACTGTAAACTATTGGAACCTCTATGGAAAGCAGTATGGAGATTCCTCAAAGAACTGAAAGTAGATCTGTCATTTGATCCAGCAATCCCACTACTGGGTATTTGAACAAATGGAAAAAAAAGTCATTTTTATAAAAAAGACACTTGCACTAGAAAATTTACTGCAGTACAGTTCACCATCACAAATGTGTTGAATCAACCCAAGTGCCCATTGATTCATTTGAGAATTAATAAAATGTGGTATATGTATACTATGGAGTACTACTCAGACATAAAGAAATGAATTGATACCTTTTGCAACAATATGAATGGAACTGGGACCATGCTCCTAAGTGAAGTATCACAAGAATTGAAAAATAAACATCATACGTATTCACTATTAATTTGGAACTGCCCAATCAGTACTCGCATGCACAGACAGAAGTAAAACTAAATGGAAATCATGCAGGTGGGAGGGGGAAGAGATGATGGGTGAAATCATACATAATGCATACAATGCACACTATATGGGTGATGGGCACACTTATAACTTTGATTCAAGCAGTACAAAAGCAATTCATGTACCTGAAACATTTATACCCTTGTGACATCCTGAAATTAAAAAAAATAATATTAAAGAAAGACAAAGATGATCATTATATAATGGTAAGGGGAGAAGTTCAGCAAAAAGTCATAATAATCCTAAATATTTCTGTACCTAACACAGGTGCACCCAGATTCATAAAGCAAACCCTTCTATATCTAAAAAAGGTGATAAACAGCAGCTTTATGATAGCCAAGGACTTCAACACCCCACTGACAGAACTGAGCAGATCCTCCAAACAGAAAATAAACAAAGATACACTGGACTTAAATGGGACTCTAGAGGAAATGGTCCCAACAGACATTCACAAATCATTATACCCCAAAACTACTGAATTCACATTCTTCTCATCAGCACATGGAACATTCTCTAAGATTGTTTATATCTTAGGCCACAAAACATATCTCAACAAATTAAAAAAGTAGAAATTATACCATGTATCTTCTCAGATCACATTAGAATAAAATTATAAATCAACTCCAATCAAAACATCCAATTCTACAAAATTCATGGAAATTAAACAGTCTACTGCTGAATGATTATTGGGACAAGGAGGAAAACAAGATGGAAATCAAAAGAGTCTTCAAACTACGTGAAAAAAGGGGACACAAATTATCAAAATCTATGGGATTCAGCAAAAGCAGTCCTAAGGAGAAAATGTATAGCCTTAAATGCCTACATCAAAAAGGCAGAAAGATCAAAAATCAACAATCGAATGAATCACATCAAGGAACTAGAAAAGGAATAGTAAACCAAACACGAACCCTGCAGAAGAAAAGCAATAGCTATAGTCAGAGCTTAAGTAAATAAAATAGAAAATAAAATAATAATACAGAAGTTTAATGAAACAAAAAGTTGATTCTTTGAAAAGATAAAATTGATAGACCTCTCCCTAGATTAATCAGAAATATAAAAGAAAGGATCCAGATAAGCTCAATGAGAACACAAAAAGGAGATATTACAACTAATACTACAGAAATACAAAATGTCATCTCTGAATACTATAAAAATCTCTATGCATATCAACTTGAAAATGTTGAGGAAATGGAGACATTCCTGGAAAAACACAACTTCCCAAGGTTCAATCAGGAAGAAATAGAACTACTGAACAGACCAATAATGAACAATGAAATTGAAGCAACAATAAAAATCTTCCAAAAAAAAAAAAGTCTTGGACCAGAACAGCTGAATTTTACCAGACCTACAAAGGACTGGTATCCATACTGCAGAAATTATTTCATAACATCAAAAAGGAAGAAATTCTCCCAAACTTGTTCTATGAAGCCAGTATCACCTTGATGCCAAAGCCAGGAAAGGACACAACAGAAAAAGAAAACTCTAGACCAATATCGCTTATGAATATAGATACAAAAATTCTTTATAAAGTTCTAGCAAACCAAATCTGGCAGCACATCAAAAAAAATAATCCACCACAACCAAGTGGGCTTCATCCTGGGGATGCAAGGATGGTTCAACATATGTAAATCTATAAATGTGATTCACCACATAAACAGAAACAAAAACAACGTTCATATGGTCATCTTAATAGATGCAGAAAAACATTCAATAAAATTCAGCACCCTTTTATAATAAAAACTCTTAACACAATAGGCATAAATATAACATATCTCAAAATTATAAAACGCATATAGGACAAACCCACAGCCAACATCATACTTCAATTGATGGGGAAAAGTTGAAAGCATTCCTACTTGGAACTGGAACAAGACAAGGATGCCTACTGTCACCACTTCCATGCAATATAGTGCTGAAGTCCTAGCTAGAAAAATCAGGCAAGAGAAGGAAATTAAGGGTGTCCAAATGGGGAAAGAAGTGGTCAAACTATCACTCTTTGCTGATGATATGATCTTATATCTAGAGCATTTTTAATAAGTATACTTTGCCTACTATTTCTTTATGTTCATTTTATTACAGCCAAATTTGGTATGTTTTTTGTAGGTCTTTTATTGACTACTCACTGGTGTTTACTTATGTGTAAATAAACCAAGTCTCCATTGACCAGAAGTTCATAGAAATTTATATGAAGTAGGAGCTAAGGCAGTGTTGTTTTACTTCTAACACAAGATTTTATGTGAGCTATGTAACTTTTTACTTCTCCTCAACTAATCATAGACTGCATTTTATTTAATATTTCAATCAATTTGGCTTCTATTTATTCCTGATTGAATACGGGGAGTATAGAAAAGTATTTTATGAATGGCTATGCTTGCTTTTCTAAACAACAGATTTCACTTTTCCCCTTCTGGGGATGTCACACATGTTGACAATGTTAACTCTACTGCTTTGAAATTTACAACCACAGACTTTCTTCCTAGGTGTCCTCTGATTTTCTTTGTATTGGTATCCCTACCCTACATATTGTGACATAGAGCTACAGAAATCTTGTAATTTTACTACAATTTTCAGAATTTTTTTTTGAGGAATCTTGTTATGGGATGACTTTTCAATACAGTGAAGGTCACTGTCTTTATTCCTTCTTAAAACCTGAAGTCTATGGGGTCTTCTTCATAAATTCTTTGCCTAGGCCAATGTCTAGAAGACTATTTCCAACGTTTTCCTCCAGAATTCTAATAGTTTCACACCTAAGGTTCAAGTCTGTTACCCAGCGTGAGTTGATTTTTGTGAGAGATGGAAGGTGTGGGTCCTGTTTCAGTCTTCTACATGTGGCTATACAGTTTTGCCAGCGTCATTTATTGAATAGGATTCTTTTCCCCAGTGTATATTTTTGTCTGCTTTGTCGAAGATTAGTTGG
>VBSM01000656.1:5656591-5677280 GCA_008086735.1 Cheirogaleus medius | reverse complement strand
GGGCAATATACATAACCGTAATATTTGTATCCTCATAATATGCTGAAATAAAAAAAATAAATAAAAAATATAAAACCTGAAGTCTAGAAGACTTATAATATTTACGTTTTGAAACTTCTATACCTTAATGAGTCTATTTACCCTCTACATTTTAAAAGTAATTGTTGTCTGTCTCCTGATGTATCTATAATAAATATTGAATAACTAATTTAAATTAAGTTTATTGATTATGCTAATTTTCTTCTATTTAACATGGTGCAAACCTTTTGTCAAATGTGTTTACTTCTTCTAGTAATTTTAGCTATATTTTTAACCTTCTAACTTACTCAAGTTTACCTATGTATCTTTGCTCCATTAAGAGGTATGTAGTTTTGTGAATTATAAATAACTTTTTCCACATTTTAGATTACTTTTGTAATATCAGCTACAAATGCTGCTTTAGTTTCCTTTTTAATACTGTCACACAGAACTGTTAAATGTCTGTTATCTACAGGTTTATAATGAACTCTGTGTGCTAAACACTGTGTCAAATCAGTTAATTAGCAGATTTACCAATTGCTTTCTCTTCTCATTGTTTCTTTCCATCACTGCTTCCAGCTGTGGCCTAGTTCCAAAATGTCGTCTAACAACATAAAACAGCTTTGGGATAGTGAGATAAATTTTTAACAGATTAAGATTTTTCTTTAGTACATTAGATATAATCCAACTGCTAGTAGCTCTTTATGCAGTGGGTCAGCTATAAGACTGTGAAGATGCATGTGTGAATATAGATATAGATATGTATATAGATAAATAGATATATGGAAAGATATATAGATCCATTGATGTAGATAAATAGAATTATATGTATGTATATGTAAATATGAAAACAAATATCAAACTCATACCCATTTGCAATTCTCAATTTATGAAATAATTGGGTTCTAAGGGGTTTGTTTACTTTAGTAGGAATGTAGAATTACTTATCTTGCAGAAAAATAATATAGTTTTCCAAGGTCAGATAATAAAAATTCATAGAATCTATATAACTCAGCAATGAAATAAAGTACTTGGATGGGTTATGGGTTATTTTCAAAAGAAGAAATACACAGTTTAAAATGTTTTATTTTCAAAGATATTCAGCAAGGTGTTGTTTATAAACATATAATCAGGAATGGCAAAGTGAGTTAAATACATTTATATGTATCCCTCAAATTATATCTATGCAGAGTTTCTAACATCCTGGGGAATCGCTTGCTGCATACATTTAAAAAAAAGAATTTTAGGACACGAAAGTACAGAGTGGTGGTGGTGGTGGTGGTGCTGGTGGTGTTATTAGTATCAGTAGTAGTAACATCAGGTAAGTGTTCACTGAGTTATTACTAAAAGCTAGGTACAGTGAAAACAATGTTTCATGGATTATTATACTTAATATTTATAATAATATGGAGAGGTAAATGATATAAACTTGATTTTTCAGGTGAGAAAAATAAAGCTCAGAAAAGTTAAGTGTCTTATCCATAAGTCGCACAATTAGAGAGTGAATGGCAAAAAAAATAAATGAATCTATTATATTTAATTAAAACGCTTATGTGCACATTTGGTAGTAACATTTATCAGGTATTGGGCAGGTGGTAGGAAGGAGGATGAGATGGATATATTCACACGTAATGGGTGCGGTGGCACCATCTGAAGGATGGACATGCTTGAAGCTCTGACTCGGGTGGGGCAAAGGCAATATACATAACCTAAACATTTGTACCCCCGTAATATGCTGAAATAAAAAAAAGAAAAGAAATAAAATGCAGACATTTTCCTGTATATTTGAAATGATCACCACAATGCAAAAATGTAAAATAAAATAAATTTAATACCAAAAACATATGTATATAAATGTATACAGCAGTAATTAAAAAATTAAATAGCTATATCTGTTTAATGGGATTATCTGTGATTTTGCCTTTTGTTCCCTTTTTCTATGTTCTACACATTTTTGCAATGAATATGTATTAGGTTTATATTTAGAAAATTAGCTTTAAAAGAAATAATGGTTGCCAGACAGCTATATGAAAAGAAAAACACTGGGCTGAGAAGAAAAACATAACTATCAAGGGGATAACTTGTACTTCAGGTGCTATAATGGTTTATAAAATTAGGAAATATGCTATATTATGTATCAACTGGAAAAGAATTCTGAATTTAGTGAAGTTGAAGTAGATTAACAATAATTGACATACATCTGTTTTATATGCATGTAAAAGCAATTTATAAATAGAATCTTTCAAGAAACATAATATAAAGATGTGTCAGAAGTGAGATTCGTACCCACGCCTCCATCTGGAGGGGAAGGGCATACCTCTAACCCTTCCTAGGGAGGGGCAAAGATATAAAATGTAACCAAATTGTCAAGAAAAAAATCATTTATCGGGTCTCGGGTAGGTGGGAGGGGGGAGGAGGGGTTGGGTGTATACTTACATAATGAGTGTGATGCGCACCACCTGGGGGATGGACATGCTTGAAGCTCTGACTCGAGGGAGGAGGGGAGACAAGGGCAATATATGTAACCTTAACAACATTTGTACCCCCATAATATGATGAAATAAAAAAAGAAACATAATACAGGATTAGATTTAAATATTTACAAAATGCGACAGCTTTGCAAAAGTTTTATAAAATCAAACATTTTTCACACACACTCTATTTACAGTGACCACATTGTATGTATAATCATGTTGTTATTTATGTGAGATGATCTCATGCAAAAGAACAGAGTCTTGAGAAGTTAGTTTATAACCTTTATAAAAGATTTCAAGAGATTGTCCAGTTTGGACTAAACATTGGTGCAAGAATTTATAGATAATTATATTTATGTAAGTACTATTAACTTATGATACCAAACAAACACAGATGTGATTGCTTTGGAGTTAAGCACTGCAATCCTGGAAGACCTATATACTAGGCTGCTATTTAAAAATGGATATTCCTTTTCCATAGAATTTTCATATATTTTGATCCAGAGGACATGCATTTTTTTGACTCTTGCCTTCTTGTTTAGAATGAGGAGAGGTGGGAAGAATCAAGACGCACACCAATGAAATTGGATGTCATCCAAAATCACTGAAAAGAGCAAACATACTTACAAGTCAACTTCTAGAACTATGTTAAAGTTGTTCAGCACGTATTACAGACTGAGAATCAATGTTACAAACAGCTACAACCACCAGCAGCTTTGAGAATAACTTGAAAACATGACATTTTGAATTTTAGAGATTTTTTTCACGGCAATAGAGATGGGTAAAGTACACACATTTATGTACAACACTGCTTTATCTTAAGTCAGTAATTGCTAGCTTGAGTTTCTGAGGTGTCTCTATAAATCCTTTGAAAATAAAGTTAGAAGTGAAGCATTCTGAAGATGAGGAAAACTTTTGTCTTATTTTTTTTTTTTTTGAGACAGATTCTCACTCTGTTGCCCAGGCTAGAGTGAGTTATTAAATTTAGATTGTTTCTAACTCACTTTGAGTGACTTTTAACAAAATATTTTGAGAAAATTGTAGACTCATTTTCAATGGTATAAAATAATACGGGGAGAGCACATGTACCCTTTAATCAGTTTATCCCAATGGTAACAGGTGAAATTATAGTACAATATCATAACCAGGATATTGACATTGATATAGTCAAGATACAGAACAATTCCATTGCCACAAGGACCCCACTAGTTGTCTTGTTATACCTATACTCACTTTTCTTGCACTCCTACCCTGCTCCCACCCCCTAGAAACCTCTAATTTCTTCTCTATTTCTATAATTTTGCCATTTCCAATTACTTTCTAAAACTGATCTTTATTGGATTTCCCCTCCTTCCTTTCAGCCCTTTTTGTGATTTTTACTCAGAGAACTTTTGACTAAAGCACTGTAGTTTTGATATAATTTACCCCTTTCCCAAGCTAATAAATGATCAGAAAATGAACCTAAACTTAGTTTAGGTAGAGTTATCCAAAGTTTGGGCCATTCATTCAACAGTTTATTTATATAGTATCATATGCAGGATATTGTTCTAGGCATAAAGGAACATGGTGAATAAAACAAACAAGGGCCCAGTCCACATGGAACTTATACTCTAATGGGGAGAAAGACACAATGAATAATCTTTAAGAAAAGAAAAAATACAACAATATTATATCCATACCTATGCATGATAGTTCTCATTTATCTATATATATACAAGGGGAAAACAATTTACTATACTGTATACTCCATGAAGGCAGATGCTTTGTCTTGTTTACTTGTGTATCCCCAGCACTTAGCAAAGTGCCTGAACATAGCATATGGTTATTTATTCAATCACTATGTGGAACCCATATTGTGACCTCAGGCACGGTTCTAGGCACTGAAAATACAGCTGTAATGAAATGAAACTCCCTGCTCTCACACAGATTACGGGAATACTAAAGATAGCTGGCATAAATAGGTTTTCAGGTTTTCAATAACCTGTCCCTGCTACCATTGCTATTATCATTGCTTTTACTATTACTAATAATTACTGCAGCTGATTCATGAATTTAATTGCTGTGGTGACTCTCACAACACAGGAAAAAATGTGGAGCTGGGCACAGTGGTTCACACATATATATGATCCTAGCAACTTGGGAGGCTGAGTTAGAATTGAGGCCAGAAGTTCAAGACCAGCCTCAACAACATACAGAGACCCAGTCTCAAAAAAAAAAAAAATTAAATGAGCCTGGTGTGATAATTGCGTGCCTGTAGTAACCACCTATTCAGGAGGCTAAGGAAGGAGGATCCATCATTTGAGCCCAGGAGTTCCAGAATGCAGTTAGGTCTGATCACTCAACTGTACTGCAGCCCGGGGGACAGAGCAAGGCACTAGTTCTTAAAAAATGAAAAAAATAAAATAAAGTAAAACTACAAAGAACAAATGTGCAAGAAAATCCAATATAAAATGACACAAATGTTGAGATTAATATTTTATAACTTTTCTTCCCAAATCATGAAAGATGTTTTAACTTTGCTCTTGGTGAGCAGTATTCTAAGATATCCTTTCCCAAATGGACATGCATAGTTAACTATCACCTGGGTATTTGTTCTGAACATACCAGGGGGTACAGGTAGTCATTCAAAAACAGTAGAGGGGTATTAATAGTAATATCAACAATATCAAATAGCTAGTTTTGTGGAAAACAAAACAAAAACAACTTGGGATTGTGATGCATCATTGTTTTCAGCAAACTATGTATTCCATTAGTTTTTGGAAGATAATATGTTTTTTGCAGATCTAAATATCTCTTTAGTGATTTGGGAACAAGATCGTTCAGGATTGGACTGTTTAAAAGAGCATCTGCTGAGGATATCTGATTACAAATAATAGCAAGTTGCCACTTAATATCAACATGAGTAGAGGAACTCCATGGATGGTTTAGGGCTACTTGTTTTGATGAAATGAAGTGCTTTCAGCTAATACACCTCCAGCTCCAAGAATGATGTGTAAAATTATTTTGTACATAAATGTGTGCTCTTATCTCAGACTTGTCTTACTTGACCTTACTTACCTTCTCCCCTCTGGGTACTGGCAATTTGCAAAAAGCATTGGTTTAGGATTTTTCTCTTTTTTTAACTTCTTTTTCTTGGTAGGAACAGTAAGATTTCAGGATCAAATATAATCTCGGGGGAAGTCCAAGCTTTTATTTTGACTGAAAGTATCTTCAAAGCAGAACCCAATCTGATAGGATGACATTTCTAACTGAATTTCTGGTAGTTTACTCTATACAGATGTAAATTTAACATTATCTGGCCTTTAAAGGAAGAATACATCAGAGCAAGACCAAACTAAACCAAAAATAGCTATGAGAAACAGACTTGTGGAAATGTCTGACATTATTAGAATGCTTTTCCATCACCTTTGCAATTATCCTAATCTTGGCACTCTCTCTCATACCTAAGACCAACTCAAAAAGTCCCTTACCTCTGGAATACATGTTTCCACCGCCACTCAAGAAACTCCTCCCTCTCCATTCTGTCTTCATTTCAGTCCATTCTGTACATTTTGTTTAAAATTATTCCCTAAATCTTCTGCCAATTCCATCATGCTGCTGTAAAAATAAAACAAAGCAAAAATTGAATGACTATGTTGGCTATTCAGAGTTATGACTATGGATTGGAGTACTGGAATCTGTATTTTTAAAGCTCCTAGGTCATTTTGAAGTACAGGAAAGACTGGAGAATTGCTGAAGTGAAAGTCAAAGCCCAAAGTCTTTTAACTTCACATCTGAAGTTCAATTTAATCTGACTTTGGAGTTATGACATTTACCTGAAAATGTATTTTGAAAAAGAGTAAACTTCATTAATTTTAATACCTTCTAATTGACTCAAGTGTGAATTGGACTTCCTATCACCTATCCAAGACAAGTGAATTTTTAATGCAGATCTAAGATTCACACAGAGAGAATATAAAATGCTAAACTATCAGTTTTCCAACTACCTAACTTCAAAAGGCAGCTTTTTTTCCTCATTTCTTTGAATGCTAGAAGACCTTTGGCTATAGCCCTGTATATAACGTAAAATAATTGAAACAATGCAATAAATGATATTGCTGCAAATAAAACCTGAGTAGTAAAGGCTGGATATATCAGAAGGTTTTAGTGTTTATCAGACAAATAATGTTTGTTTGTTCTCCTTCAAATTCCAGGGCTTTGCTGAGGACTGAATTATCAATGGTTCATAATTTTTAAATTTGATATCACTTTAACAAATATTACTTACTGGTAATTGTGAGCCACAACCACTTTAGGGAGAGTATATTTTCATATGAAATACTTGGGCTAAGCAACTATATAACTGAGAATTTTTCTGGAAATAAAATGTCTGCCTTCGAACCTCAACAGTAAAATGAACCCTTATCTTACAAAATTCACAAAAAATCAGTTGAAAATAGATTAACGACATAAACCTAATACACGGAACCTGAAAAATCTTATAAGGAAACATGGTGTAAAACATCCTTGACATTGCTATTGACAATGATTTTGGGATATGACAACAAAAGCACAGGTAATATTAGTTTATTAAGTATGAAATATTTTGTTTCCTTAAATACTAAGTTTGACAGTTGATATCACTGACATTTCATTTTGACACTTCTTGTTTTATTTTTATTGTGAAGGTACATCTTCAGTCTTTCAAATGCATGTTTTGGCTTGTGATTATTCTTCACATTTTTTTAGAGCAATTTTTGCGAAACCATGGATAGGCCCAAAATTCATGTTATTTTCAAATATGAGATCCGTTGTGGATTCAGTGCAGCTCAGACAGCTCGAAATATCAACGAAGTGTTTAGGAAAGATGTGGCTAAGGAATGCATAGCATGTGGATAGATTGAGAAGTTCCATTCTAGTGATTTTAATCTTGAAAATGAGCCATGCGGGTGACCTGAGACCAAGGTGGATAATGATGAACTGAAAGCTGTAGTGGAAGTGAATCCATTTCAACCTACATGTGAATTAGCAGCAACATTTGATGTTACTCCAACAATATCGGACCATTTGAAACAAATCAGCAAGATAAAGAAGCTGGATAGATGGATTTTGCATGAATTAAACAAGTGTCAGAACAGAAATCATCTTGAACTTGCCTTTCTTTGCTGTCACAACAAAAAGGCGAACAATTTCTACACCATATTGCTATGTGTGATGAAAAATGGATTCTTTTTTGACAATCTCAAGCATTTGTTGCAATGGTCAGATAAAGATGAAGTTCCAAAACACAGTCCAAAACTGAATATTCATTGAAACAAAAAGCTAATGGTCTCTGTTTGGTGGTCCAGAGCTTTTATTATCCACTATAGCTTCATGAAACCTGGTCAATCGATTACAGTGGATGTCTAAAGCAACCAATTGGATGAAATGATGAGGATACTTGCAATTAAGCCTCCGAGACTGATCAATAGAGACAAGCCAATCCTCTTGCAAGACAACACTTGACCACATGTTTCACAAACAGCGCTGCTCAAACTACAGAGGCTGGACTTGGAAACTCTTTGTCATCCATTGTATTCACCAGACCTCACACAAACTGACTACCACTTCTTCCAGGCTTTGGACCACTTCTTGCATGGAAAAATATTCAATTTTCAACAAGCTATGGACGATGCCTTTTGTGATTTCATTGCCACTAGCTCTCCAATCTTCTTTACTGCTTGCATAAACAAGCTACTAATAAGATGGCCAAACTGTGTCAATAGTTTAGGCACATACTTTGATTAATTGTACTGCTTCTTGTTTGAGATATAATAAGCTACACTTTTGATTTGAATTTGGACATTTCATTTTTAATGACCTAATAAAGGTAAAAATAAACAGATGTGACTACATCAAACTAAAAATTTCTGCACAATGAAGAAAACAACAACATAAAAAGGAAACCTATGGAATGGAAGAAAATATTTGCACGCCATACATCTGATAGGGTGCTGCTATCCAAAGTATATAGGAAAATCATACAACTCAGCAAAAGAACAAATAAATAAATAGACAAAGGACCTGAATAGTAGACATTTTCCCAAAGAAGACATACAAATGGCCAACAGGTATATAAAAAATGTTCAACATCACTAATCACCAGGGAAATGCAAATCAAAACCAAAATGAGATATTACCTCATACATGTTAGGATGGCTATTATCAAAATGTCAAATGATAATAGGCATTGGCAAGAATTTGGAAGAAGAAGGGAACCCTTGTACACTGCTGAAGGGATTATAAATATGTAAATCATTTGGAAATAGTGTGGAGTTTCCTCAGAACACTAAAGATAAAACTACCTTATGATCTAGCAATCTCACTTCTGGGTATATATCTAAAGGAAGTGAAATTGGTATCTCAAACACTCATCTGCACTCCCATGTTTATTTCAGCATTATTCATACTACCCAAGATATGGAAACTATCAAAGTGTCCATTGTCAGATGATGGATAAAGAGAATGTGATATACATACACAAATGAACACACACACACACTGAAATATTATTTGGCCTTAATAAACAAGGAAATCCTGCCATTTGCAACAACATGAATGAACCTACAGGACATCATGCTAAGTTAAATAAGCCTAACACAGAAAGAGAAATACAGCACAATCTCACATGTGGAATTTAAAGAAGTCAAACTCATAGAAACATAATATAAAGGTAGTTTCCAGCAGTTGGATGGTTGGGAAAACGGGGAGATTTTGATTAGAGGGTACAAATGTGTAGTTATAAACTGAGTAAGTTCTGGAAATCTAATGTATAGTATGATGATTATGGTTAAAATAATGTATACTTGAAACTTGATAAGAAAGGAGATACTAAGTGCTCTATGCACACACACACACACACACACACAAAGTGGTTAGTATGAGAGGTAATGGATATGCTAATTAGCTTGATGGTGGTAATTATTTCACAATGCATACATATATTAAAACATCACGTTGTACATCTTAAATACACAGAAATCTTAAATGTATTATGCAAAGGGAAACAAGTTTGATGTAAAATTCCATGTTGTGGAATTGGGACATAATAGTAAAAGAAAATAATCCACAAGGGAAATAGAAAAAGAGAATGAAATTAACACATTTTCAATTCCACTATGAATATAATCTTAATGTAGCTTCTATTTAACAATAAGCAAGATAAAAACCCTTAATACATCCCAAAATATTCTTGTCTTTCAACACATTGACTCCAGCATCTCTTAAAAGGAAACCCTAATCTACAGTAGGTTCTTATATTATTGTTATGGTTTAAATGTGTCTCCCAAATTTTATATGTTGGAAGTATGACTGCCGATGCAATATTGTTGGGTGATGTGGCCTAACAGGAGGTATTTGGGTCATGGGGGCACCATCCCCATGAATGTATTAATGCTGTTATCATGGGAGTGGGTTCATTATCAGGGAAGTGGTTCCTTATAAAAGGATGAATTCCCACCCCCCAGCTCTTGCTCTCTCACTCTCTCCTTGGCCTTTTCTCATGGCATGACACAGTAAGAATGCCCCCCAAGATACCAGACCCTCAATCTTGGAATTCTCAGCCTCTATAACCATAAGCCAATCAATTTCAGTTTATTATAAATTACCCAATCTCAGGGATACTGTTATAGAAGCATAAAACAGACTAATTTCTTTTGGTTAACTGAGTAAAAGTAGTTGCCCATTTGACTCTTTCTGAAGGAGAAGTGGTGTTTAAACAGTTAGAGACTGTCTTGTTGGAAAAGATGCCCCAAAGATCTCAGCATGGCACGTAACACACAGTGAACTGTAAACATTCACTTAAATGGAAATATGATATATAAATGAGTTGGCAAGAAACTCCCACACCAAAGTGAGGCTTTCAGATAAAAACATTATGCCTGAAAATAAATATCAGCATGCTCATACTTCACATTCACTTGTCTTTTCTTAATTGTCTAAAGAATGAACAAAACAATCCCTAATGTGGCACACACTATCTCCTCTCTCCTAAAAATTATCTCTGCTTAGATATAAAGGATGAAAGATGTTAGAATTCTCATCCATTAGTTATGGCTTGATCAAGGAGGATGAATATGTCACCCCCCAAAAAACAAAAAGATTGCTGAGTTTGTCAGAGAGAACTTGATTACCTTGCATCTGAAACTTGCTCAATTTGTATGTTCATGAGATATACTGTCAGATTAATGACAAATGCTCCATTTGAGTATACAGTCAAAGATAATATACACACAAATGTATCATCAATCCAGATAAATGGATATTTTTTTCAAAGTGTATAATATAATTCAAAAGTACATGAACTGCCTTCTTCCTGCTATGTGGGTTGCATATTACTAAAATAGAGATGCAACTCTTCTCTTGGGTACTGAACGTAGGAAGCAATACCATCCCAAATAATATATTGACAAGGTAAACTTGTTTCTGGATATGTCAAAAACTATCTAGAGGTTTTATTTGTGTTCAAAGATCTTGGTTTGATAATATAAAAAAGCTAGATTGTTTTGTATTCTTTCTTTCTCTGAATGGTTGTATCTTTACTACACCTAAGAGCAATCATACATAGTATTATAGATAATAAAGAAATAAAATAGTCCAAGGGCCATGATAGCTGAAATGTAGACTCATGATTTTTGACCTTTTAAAAGCTCATTAGGTTTCCTGTTATTTAACTGAAAACTATTTTATTTATTTTTATCATGTATGGGATTCAGTCAGAACAGGGAATATGTCAAACAAGTGCAACTACTTCCAAAACTTACAGTATATGTTAGAAGAGAAATGGAACACCTTTAAACATAAATTTGGATATTGGATGAATAAGGGTGAGGGAGTTTGCTATTTTTAACATAAGCTTTATTTTTAACTTTGGAAATCTCTATTTTCTTTGAAAATTACAGGGGCTTAATATTATAATCCAGAAGAAAATATGGCAATAAGAAATAATAGGTATCCTTAATCTAGTTTATTTTTTTTTGCTTTTATTTCATCATATAATGGGGGTATAGATATTGTTAGGGTTACATACATTGCCCCTACCACCCCTCCTCCCCCCACATGTCAGAGCTTCAAGTGAGTCCAATCCCCAGGTGGCCCAGGCAAGGCACACATTATGTAACCCTACACTTCCTCCCCCCTCCCGCCTGCCCTCCATCCAACATAAGATTTTTTTTTTTTTACATTTTGGATACATTGTATATCTTTGCCTCTCCCTAAGAAGGGTTAGAGGTATGCCCAACCCCCCAACAATGCTTGCCACATCCCTATGATGTGGGTCTTGCCCCCCGCCCCAACCCTGGTGAACACTACCACCATTTGAGCACCATAGTTTTAATCAGTCAGTACCACTTACTTTTTTGTATATATGTAAAGACACTGCCTCAGCCACACGGGCTTATTTTGGGTGACTTTTTAAAGTAAGTTTGTGTATCGATTACTTATTCACCATTGTCTACTAAAGGGAAAATTTCTCCTATTCATTCCATGAACCTCAAGGTACAAAGGGGCTATGTAATCACCCATGATGTATGACTTTAATCCCATTCAAGAAGGAGAACATTTGTAAATTGCAGAGTAGGAAGCACATGAGTTATGGGAAATTACTATGGTGCTGTAGAGTTGTCATTGCCAGTCAGGAATATTATGTGAAAATGTAATGCATAAAGTATATTCTACAGTATGATATTTTTTAAAAAAGTAATAATAGGCAAATACCATTAGGTTGCATGATTTGAGGGTGATGATATGCTTACAGTGAGTTCAAAGGTACCTGTGTCCCTTCTAATTTTTTGTGTTTGGCACCCAATGGCATATGGGACTGTCAAGCACTCTCATGAGATATTAGAACATCCATACCCACTAAATTTGTTAATATAATAACATCTGTTAATATAATTGCAAAGAATATATACCTGTATTAAATGAGTTTCTAAATAAGTCCGTTTTCAGCTCTATTATGAAAGATTTTTGTTTTGAAAGCTTGACAAATATATTTTTCACAGTGACCTTGGTAAAGCAAGTGGCATTTAAATATGTTTGCAAGCTATATTTGGACAGCTGCTACCCTCTTGCTAGAATATAATTTACCTATCCTGTAGTGAAGTTTGAGATCATTTTTGTTCATTTGTGGAACCATATTGTATTTTATTTGAAACCAAGTTGACCAGATAATGCACATATATCAATTTTGAAATGCTTTAAGTGAACATATTTTAAATAAGCCTGACTATGGGTTATTGAATAGCTAAAACAGTGAAATTTAACTTTTCAAGAATGCTGAATTATGTTAAAATAGGTATTAAAGACCTGCTATGTACAGAATTATATCCCCCTAAAATTCATATGTTGAAATACTAATCCCAATGTGATGGCATTTGGATATGAGGTCTTTGGGAGATAATTAGGGTGAGATGAGGTTTCACCCTAATTATGAAGGGACCTTCATGATAGGATTAGTGGATTTATAAGAAGAGCGAGTGAGCGAGCGAGCAAGAGATATCACTATTTCTCAAATATCTGAGGACACAGAAGGAAGGTGGACCACTACAAGCCAGGAAGAGGGCCCTTACTTGAAACAGAACAGGCTGACACCTTGATCTTAGACTTCCCAGCCTCCAGAATTGTGACAAATAAGTGTCTGTTGTTTAAGACACCCAGTCTATGGTGTTTTGTTACAGGAGCCCAAGAAGACTAATGTGAGACCTATTAGAATGCCTATAGAAATGCCTTACTGGGTCTTATCAAGTATGTTTATTACAAAAGGTTTATATGTATCAAGAGGGTTTATGAGATTATCACTACTTGTAATGATAAATCCCATGATCATTATCCACTTTGTATAGTAGCTGTCACAAAGTTGTCATTTTGGAACACTTTGTTTTGTATGGTTAGAACAATACAGTTATGAACTCGCAGCCCCTCAGCCATTTGTCTTACAGTTTTGATAGGTTACTGGAAAGTGACAGTGGTAGGCCTCAGCTGCAAAAAGAGAAATTTCATTACAAAGATATGTTTTCCTTGTTATAGTGCAGTCCATTAGCTAAGTTGAAACTTTTGTATATTCATTTCTGTCAATTGAATCTGTTTACGTTTTTGGTTTATAATTATGAGAGATTCCAAGAGGAAGACTTAATTAGAAGGCTCTTCATAAAAGGCAGCTTCAATTTATGTTTCTAGCCATTCTTCTGACTCCACTCACTTTTCCAACCAGCTACACAGAATTATTGTTTTTGTGAGAATACTGTGTTCTTTCACACTTTGGTGACTTTAAATGGGCTTCCTCCTTTGCATGGAGCAACTTCTTGAATCCCATAAAATTCCACTAATCTTTTTAGGTTAGATCAAAATTTCATTTCACTCTGAAGACTTTTCAGGCCTAAGAAATTATGCTCCCTTGTAGTGACAGAGAGAAAGAATGTGCTTAAAAATAATTGGAGTATGTCAAAGGGATGTGAGAACCAACTGAAAAAATTCAAGATGGCCAGATCAGGAATAATTTCAACAGCAAAATAAACATTAGATAAAAATAAAAATAAATATCAAAGCACAACCTTAAGTATAAAATAAATATCCATCATTTGATATTTATTTTACCAATACAAATAAATAATTAAATACATAAATAAACTCTGAGGGAGAGGGAAGGACAAATCTCCTTTGCAGAAGTGTTTCAAGTAATTTATGTAGATACTTAACTCTCAAGGAGGTGGCACATAACTCCCTACTCCTTAAATTGAGCTGTTCAATGTGACTTCCTTCCAAAGACTATAGTGTGGAAATGGAGAAAAAGAATAACTTTACCGTGGAAAAACCTTACAAACACTACCCTAACCAGGTGATTAAGGTTAATGTTAACCATGATGTCATGTGAATAGCATGTAACCTTGATAGGATGTGATAAGAATGGTACTTTATCTCTGTGATTTTCCCCAAAACCAATAATGGTCACTTAGTCATAAGAAAAGTAACATAAAAATCTCAATTGAGGGACATTTTACAAAATACCTGATTTTCCCCAAAACCAGTAATGGCCATATAGTCATAAGAAAAGTAACATAAAAATCTCAATTGAGGGACATTTTACAAAATACCTAATCAGTAGTCCTCAAAACTGTCAAGGTCATCAAATACAACCAAAGTCTGAGAAACTCTGAGCTAAGAGGAGCCTAAGGAAACTTGAATTTTAAATGTAGTGTGGTATCTTGGATGGGATCCTGGACCAGAAAAGCACATTAGGAAAATAACTGAAGAATTTTGAATAAACTATATAGTTTACATAATAATAATGCATTATTGGCTCATTAATTGTGACAAATGTACCCTACCAATATACAATGTTAATAATAGCTCAAACTGGGTGTGGGTATACTAGAAATCTCTATACTATGTTTGCAATGAGTCTGTAAATTTAAAATAGTTCTAAAATTAAAAGTTTACTAGAAAGCAATAGCAATGTTGAAGAGTTTATGCTCCAACAGAACAGTAACATGGCTCTCATTAACACTCACTGAAATGCACTGTGATTCCCTGCTTACTCCCGTAGCCTGTAATCCTCTTATATTTCCAGTATCTGGTATATAGTACATTTAAACACACAAGTCTGCAGAATGATTTAGAAATATGTATGTAGAGACACAACTAATGATTGGATCATCACAACATTCTAAGAAATTTATTTTTAACCAGAGTAATGATATTAATTGGTATTGTTATTTGCAATGAATGTGTATAAATCTCAATAATAAAAACTGAATTTATTGAAGTCATAATAGCTTCTTCTAATCCTTCACACACATACTCATGCACATACACTTGAATTTATTTTCTCCCCAAATTAACGCATACTTAATATTACTTCATGCATTTGGAAAATTGACTTCAAATTGCCCTCTATGTGAATCTGTGGGTGTCCTAGATACCCAGGGAGCTGAAGTATGATTGAAAGCACTAACTCTGGAGCTGTAGTACTTGAGTTTCAGTAGATCATTTGCTTTCTAGTTAGATGACCATGGTTAACTTATTAACATCTATAAGACTTAGTTTTCTCATTTGTAAAATGCAGACAATTATACTACACACCTCTAAGAGTTGTTGTGAGGATTAAAAAGTCAATGCCTATCCATGGTTTATAGCACTCTGTGGCAACTGGTAGGTAATAATTAAATATTAGCTGTTATTATTACAATTATCAGAAAAACTATTCTAAATATGACTTTCAGTTGAACCATACCTATTTACATTTTTTTCCAGTAACTGTTATATATATTTTATTCTATGGTAACTTCATTAGGTAAAGGGCAATATTTTATTGACTGTTATGACCAAAGGTAAATATTAGCCTAGTTATGATTGCTAAATTGTAAGCTCCACGATGATAGGGACTACATCTATTTCACCATTTCAACTACAGGATCTAACCCCAAACCTGATGCATACTAAGGCTTAGTAAATATTCGTTATTGATAGTTGTATATCACTTATTGTCAAGCAGAAATTTATTATACTTATCTATCAATGTTGAGCTTAAACTAAATCATTTGTGAGATAAGTTTAAAAGGCTAGGCTTATTTTTGAACCTTGGAGCCAAATGGTTGAGCCTCTGTTCTTAACCTAGAATGGCTTTTGAAAAATAACTCTTCCATCAAAGCAATTGTTGCTTTACAAATGCATAAATAGTTAGGGTTGAATTTTCCTTTTAAATAGCCCTGAAATACATATTGAATTGGTTTAAGAATATTTTAAGTTTGGATTTATTTTGCACATATCCTCATTGTTCTTTCCAGCATCAGCAATACTAAATTATTTTTATTCTCACTGCATTTGGACAGTTTGTAAATAAGTTCTTTGACTGTAGTATAAAATGGAGACATAGGTAGAGAGGGAAGAAGAAAGATGACAGAGGTTAAAATGGTTCCAAATAATTTTGGTCACATTTTTCAAGTGAACTCAACAATAAAAAAGTTTCTTTCTGCTTCATTTTTTCCTAGAAGCATATTTTCTATTTTAGTATAAGATTTTTGTGAAATATTTATTTAATGTAATGTATGTATAAGGCATTGTGCAAATACTATGTAGAGAATAAGGATATAAATTCATTATAGCCCAATTCCTCAAGTAGTTTAATAAGCAAAAAGGAATGAAATAACAGAAGATATATACAAACAGCTACAATACAAGCTACAGAATCCTACTTTGCCTTCTATGTTAATACTTCCAGAATCAACTTATTCTTAAGGATGTCTTCTTTATTGAAGCCATAGTTGAAGGCTTAGGTTTAATCAAAGGATAAATGTAACAGGCAGTGTGTGTATAAACACACACACACACACATTTGTGATACATGTTTTGGTTTCCAAAGACTGAATTTTCTATAAGCTATGCCTCACATAATTTTCACTCAAGTCAGTGCTGTCAGGTTATAAACAACCAGAAAACAGAAGCCATGAATATGAGGTCTGTTTTGCAACATGCCAGAGTTATAGTATATAAAACTTTGTTATATTGTGCAATGGTTCAAAGTGTTGTATTGTTCAGTATAAAAATTTAATGCAATGCATAAATAGGAACTCACAATGCTCTCTCTGTTCTCAGAGTCAACTTAATAAAGTCTAGTTTTCCTCCAAAAATCAGCTACAATTTTCTCTATAAAAATATATATTATTTTTCTTTTCTAAAATGAGCATATACTACTTTTTGAATCAGAAATGTAATTATTTCAAATAGAGAAAAAGAGTTGAAAACAAGTTCTGTTTCTACTCCAATTGCATGTTTTACAGCTTACATATTTGAGAATTTTGTTCATTATAAAAATTATTTTGATTGGTATTTGCATTTCTGGTAGATTTTAAGTTCCTTGAGAATGGTGATATTTTTGTTTTAGCTATATATGTACAGTCATGGTTAGTGGCCACTCATCATATTTGTTGAATGA
Organism: Cheirogaleus medius; assembly: GCA_008086735.1. Classification (NCBI taxonomy): domain Eukaryota; kingdom Metazoa; phylum Chordata; class Mammalia; order Primates; family Cheirogaleidae; genus Cheirogaleus; species Cheirogaleus medius. The sequence goes on along the minus strand of VBSM01000656.1, from coordinate 5,659,841 downwards.
ATGATTAAATGGTTTAAAAGAAGCTGCTTATAATACTACACTCATAAAAAATGATCCCCAGTTTTCCACATGCTCTACTAGCTATTGTCAATATGTGTGCATGAAGATATAATTTTGTATTCTTTAATCACCTATTATTATATAGTACACATTTTATGTTGATGCACAGTCTTCAAAATTATCATCTCATTCACTGCATAATATTGCACTGATATGATTGATTTGTCACAAGTTACTCTGCTATTCAAATTTTAATGATACTGAAGTAGAAAGACCCAGGATGGCTCCTGCAGACCTAAAAAGAAATACAATGTAACCAAAATGTCAAAAAAACAAAAAAACAAAAACCTTTTATTGGGTGGTGGGCAGGTGGGGGGGAGGGGAAGAGTGTATACTTACATAATGGGTGTGACACGCACCTCCAGGGAGTTGACATGCTTGAAGCTCTAGCACAGCGGGGGGGGGGGGTTGGCAGGGGCAATATATGTAACCCTAACAATATATGTACCCCCATAATATAATGAAATAAAAGAAAAAAATAAATAAAATGGAGTCAGTCTTGCTCCAACTAATAGTATAAGGTCCCCACCGGATAGGAAAGTTCCCAGAGGAGGGAGGAGGAAGTTGAGGAGGCCAGTTCTCAAAAAGAATAAAGAGGTTCTGTTCCAGGAAAGTCCCTCGTCCCTTAGTGCACCTTTCCATTGTTCGCTTAACTAATGGCTAACCGCAACGTTCTGCTTCTGTGATTGCTAGCTTGCATAGCTGCCAGCCCCCAGGGTATAAAATAACCGCAAAGGCTTTGTTTGCTGCTGCTTCTCCCTCCTTGCATGGAGTGGTGACAGCCCCTGTGCAGGTATCAATAAACTTATCAGGCTGATTAGCTTCTGCTGTCCCAGTCCCCTTGATCCGCTGGTTTACAACAATGCATAATGCTCCAGCAAACTTGTTTACATACATTTTTTTCTAAAAATTTAGCAGGCCTAGAATAATAAAAGTGGGGTAAAAAATCCTATTTGAGGAAAGTGGTATGTATTTTAAGCTCAAATGTAAGATACATTTCCTCTTTTTATCTGAGTAATTACCTATGCTTGCACTCTATGCCGAAAGACAAGCATTTTGTATTCATCATTAGTAATTGTTTATTGACTTCCTTTCCTTAGACATCTTCCTATAGTAAATAATGCAAAGTGTTATTTTGCTTTTTTTCAGGTCTTGATATCTCAAAAATTACAAATGTTCATTAATTTCTATAATATCCCTGTTCATTAAGCAAGCATTTTTCTTAGTCTCATTTTTCCTAGGAATTCTCTGGAAACAATGAATTTTCAAAAGTGTGTGTGCACATGTGTGTGTGCACATGTGCGTGTACACTGTGACCTTCATGAAGAAAATATAATTCATAGCTTTTTTCTTATTAGACACTGTGTTTGGAATATGTAAATAATAACATTGTGATCAAGTTAATATAATATTCATGGGTTTTAGAACAAAGTAAAAGTAACTTCCCTCCTTTTAAAGATCATGAACAATTAACAAGTAAAACCATAATTTCACAGATAGTTGACCATCTAAATTCATTCTGACTTAGGGAAGAAGTGAGGCTATATTAAATTTTAATCAAATTTCACAGCTGCTGAAATATATTCATGAAATACTTGATTGACATTCCTAACACAAACAGAATTATCTATAAAAAGGACCGTTGCATTTTAAGGTCAGGCATGTCATTTTCATCTTCCTATGTTCAAAATGTGTCATATTGAAAGATTGTAGCTACTTATTCCTTTTTCTATTCCATTTTTTTCTGACTTTATTTTCAGATTAAATGTATGCAAATACCTAAATTTGATTGGAAAGATATCCTTATTCTAAAATACGTGAATGGGTTTTCTAGGAGTAAATTATTATTCTTCTGTTGCCACTTGGCTTGTTGAACCTATATGAAAGCTTTGTGTGCTTAGTTTTATAATAAAAATTATTAATTTACCACATCAGCAATAATACTATTATTTTTATTTCTCTACAACCTGTTCTTACATAACCTCTATAAGTCTTCCTATTAAAGACCTTTCCCACTAAAATTTCTAGAGCTCTAGATATAAAAGGAGTCAAATATAAAAAATAATTCATGAATGTAGATGAAATATTCTCTAAACAAAATAATACGTATACATTTTGATATATTAAAACATATTTGGGGAAGGTAATTTGCTTTATAAAATTATTTTTATTTGAAATATTTAATGTAGCATTTAAATAATACTTGACTCACTTTCTGTAGAATGCAATATGAACTCTTTAAATTAGACATAGTTACTGAACTATTGCTATGTGTCAAGTGCTCTACTAGGAGTTGGGGATACAATGGTTAGGGGCTAAAGTAAAGAGATGGACCTGACACTCAGTGACTTTAAAGTCTTGTAAAGGGGATACAAATTACATTTGTTTACATCTTCTACAATTTCTTTTTTTAGTGTTTTGTAGTTCTCCTTGCCTTGTTCATGGATTGGTAGAATCAATATCATTAAAATGTCAATATTACCTAAAATGATCTACAGAATTAATTCAATCCCCATCAAAGTACCACCATCATTCTTTACAGATCTAGAAAAAATAATTCTTCACTTTTTATGGAACCAGAAAAAAACCTCGTATAGCCAAAGAAATCTTAAGTAAAAAGAACAAACTGGGAGGCATCAGACTTCCTGACTTCAAGCTGTACTATAAAGCAATAATAGTTAAATCAGCCTGGAAATGGCACAAGAACAGAAGCATCAATATTTGGAATGGAACTGAGATTCCAGAGATGAAACCATCTGCATACGGCAACCTAATCTTTGATAAAGCAGACAAAAATATACAATGCAGAAAAGAATCTCTCTTCAATAAATATGTGCTGGGAAAACTGGATAGCTACGTGCAGAAGAATGAATAAGGATCCCTACCTCTCACCTCTCACAAAAATCCACTCAAGATGGATAACAGACTTAAACCTAAGGCATGAAACCTTAAGAATCCTAGAAGAAGATGTTGGGAAAACCCTATCAGACACTGGCCTAGGCAAAGAATTCTTGAGGAAGACCCCAAAGGCAATCGCTGCAATATCAAAAATAAACAAATGGGATATGATCAAATTAAAAATTTTCTGCACAGCCAAGGAAACTATCATTAGAGCAAATAGAGAACCCACAGAATAGGAGAAAATATTTGCTCTCTACACATCTGATAAAGGTCTAATAACAAGAATCTA
>VBSM01000656.1:5645342-5656491 GCA_008086735.1 Cheirogaleus medius | reverse complement strand
CATAATGAGTGCAATGTGCACCACCTGGAGGATGGACACGCTTGAAGCTCTGACTGGGGGGGAGGGGTGGAAAGGGCAATATATGTAGCATTAACAACATTTGTACCCCCATAATATGATGAAATTTTTTAAAAAATAAAAAAAAGAAATTACATTTGGAAACACTCAATACTAAATAATAAGGTCTTTTTAGACAAGCCTGTAATATGGAGATCTGACATATCCAGGAAACTGATGCTTTACTAGATATCTGGAAAAAAGGAGACATAAGTAAGCAGGGACTGAGGGTGATTTCTAGGAAGAAGTAATTAGCCAAAGACTTCTAGGCAGAAGAGAACAAGGAATATTGGAAGAATGAAGGAAACCCAGTGTGGTTGGAGTGGGGAGTTCATGACAAAAGAGGCTGGAGATCAGGTGAAAGCCAAACATGGATGATTTTTTTTATCCTTAGAACAGTAATATGCAATTGTAGTATTTTAAGATTGTTTGTAAAGTGGTGCAGTTAGGAATGATACAACTCGATCTTCATTTCAAGACCCTTTGACTACAAAATGGAGAACGGATTGGTGAGGGACAAGACCAGATGGGATTGGGGTGGGGTGGGAGCAAGTTAGTAGATTCTTGTAATAATTAATGCTAGAGATGAGGGTGGTTTGCATTAAAGTTATTGTGATGATAAGGATGGAGAAAATTGGATAAGTTCAAGATATTTGTAATATAAAATTTATAGGATTTGCTGATTAATTAGATGGGAATAGCATTGAAGGACAGGCAGGTTACTGTCAAAAATAACCTCAAGACTTGAAAAACTGGAGCATAATGGCCATATTGATTTAAGGAAGAAAAATTCAATAACAGCAGACTTGGAATTGCTTGTAAGTATGTTAATTTTGACATGCTTTTGCAACATCCAGGTAGAAATAACAAATAGACAATTGCTTATATTGCTGTAGAGCTAATATAAGAATTTATGTTGGGGATTATCTTAGTCTGTTTTGTGCTGCTGTAAGAGAAGATGTGAGACTGTGTAATTTGCAAAGAACAGAAATTTATTTCACACAGTTCTGGAGGCTGGGAAGTCCAAGATCAAAATGACAGCAGATACGGTTTTTTGTTTTTTGGTTTTTTTTTTTTTTGAATTTTTATTTTTTTTTTATTTCAGCATACTATGAAGGTACAAATGTTAGGTTACATGTATTGCCTTTGCCCCACCCGATTCATAGCTTCAAGGGTGTCCATCCTCCAGACAGTGCACACTGCACCCATTAGGTGTGAATATACCCATCCCCTCTTCCCCCCTCCCACCTGTCTGACACCAGATTTGGCATCTGGTAAGGACTGGGCCTCTGCTTCCAAGATGCCATGTGGAAGCTCCACCCTCCAAAGGGGAGGGACACTGTTCTTTACATGGCAGAAGAGCAGAAGGAAGCACACTCATTTCTAGAAGCCCTTCATATCTGTTTATGGGTGTAGAGCCCTCATGACCTAAACACCTCCCATTAAGCCCCACTTCCCAACACCATTGCAGTGGGAATGAAGTTTCCAACCCATGAGTTTTGGAGGGGAAAAACATTCAAACCATAGCAGAGGTAGACATTATATTTCCAAATTTATTATTTCACTCAAAAACTGTTTAATATTTCTGTGCTACTCATTAGGTGATTGAAGCACAGTAGTAAACAGGAAGGATTAAGTATTCATTTTATGCAGTTTACATTCTAGTAGGGAAAGATAGAAATATATAACTAAAGAAATAAGATACATTGAGAGGAGTCATCAAATATAGAAAATAAATCAGAGAGAGAATAGTCTCTTTTTAGGAGGTAACACATATACTGAAATATAAATTATGAGTAAGACATAGCCATGTGAAGAACCAGATGTGAATTCCAAGAAGAGAATATCTGAAGAACAAAAATAAGGCCAATAAAAAAGAAAGTGAAAAAAAGGTATAAGTAGTGAGGATAGAAATGGTATGCAATATTAGACAGGTAGACTGGGATCACAAATGAAAAGCCACAACTTGATACTTTCTTTTTATACAATTGCCATTCTGGTGGGTGTATAGTGATATTGCATTGTGCATTTAATTTTTTAATATTTACATTTTAATTTTTATGGATACATAATATTTGTACATATATATGGGGTACATGGGAAATATTGATACAAGCATGTATAATGACCAAATCAGAGTAATTAGGATATGGATCACCTCAAGGACTTAATCTTTCTTCCCCTTAAAAATGAAGCGGAGGTCCTTTTTATGTGTTTCTTGGCCATTTGGTTATCATCTTTTGCAAAATGTTTAAGTCCCTTGTCCATTTTCTTAATAGAATGTATTTTTCTTGGATTTATGTGAGATCTTAATATATTTTTGCTGCAAATTTTGTGGCAGTTGAATGCATATATTTTACCACTATGAGAATCATTATTTAATTTTCTTAATGGTAGCTATATATTGATTTATAATTTTAATACAATTAAATATATATATTTTTTCTTTTATGGTTAGTATTTTTCTGTTCTGTTTAACAAATCATTGTTTACTGGAAGTTCATGAATATATTCTCCAGGTTTTTTATGAAAGTTTTATTTTTTACTTTTAACATTAAGATGTGCAATTGTTCTGAAATTGATTTCTGTATATGGTATGAATTAATGTTTAAAATATACTGTATTTCAGATGGATATTCTATTAACCCAGCACCATTTATTAAAAAGACAATCCATCTCCTACTGCTCTTTAATGTTGCCTTTATAGAGAATCAGGTCCCTATAAGTGCATTGGTCTGTTTCTGAAATCTATTTTGTTCCATTATTCAGTTAGTCTGTCTTTGCCCCACTACTTCTCTGTTCTAATTACTCTAACTTTATATTAGCTTTTGAAATCCAGTAATATATGTTCTCCAGCTTTAATCTTCTTCAGGATCACCTTGGGTATTATGGGTCCTTTTTCAGGATTTCAACTGGAATTATGTTGAACCTATAGATTGATTTGGGAACAATCAACATTGTTCAGTAATGTCTTCCACTCCATAAACATTATATATCCCTCCATTATATAAGTCTTCTTTAATTTACCTCAATATTGTTTTATAGTTTTTAGTGTCACAGTTTTACACATATGCTGTTCAACATATTGCTAAATATTTTATTTTTGATGCTATTTCAAATGCTATACTTTTAAAATTTTTATTTGTATTTGTTGGTTTAAGTGTTTACCAAGAAACCTTGTTAAATTAACTGATTAGTACTACAATATTGAAGATTCTTTTGAATTTTCTACATATACAACCATAACATCTGCAAATAAAAATTTTATATATTTCTTTCAAATCTCTATGTCTTGTCTTTCCTTTTCTTACCTTATTAATTACTTAGGATTCCCCTTATGAGCTAAAAATTATTTACTGTTCTATTCTTTGGAAGACTATATGCAATTGGGGTTATTTCTTCTTGGAAGAGTTCACAGTGATGCCATCTGGGCTTGAGGTTTTCTATGTGGAAAGGTTTCAAATAATAAATTCAATTTATTTAATGGATATGACTATTGTATATTTTCTATAACTGTTTATTCATTTTTGCTATCTATTAACTTCCATTTATTGCATATAAGACATTGTATTAATAGTTTGCCCATTTTTCCTTTCTTTCTGAAAGTAATAACCCTTTTATGAGTCCTTGAACTCATCATGACAGTTCCAAAAAAATCATATAAATTTTGAAAATGGGAGGAAACAAAATTATAGGAATTACTACCTCAATTCTTAGTAAAAGCCAACCCCATAGCTTTGAATATTCCTCCCCTCAATTAGTAAAACTTCAAAAGACCAAAAACCACTTCCTCCTGGTGCAGCTGCTCTTTAGGAGCTTGCCCACTCTCCTCTTGAGAGTGTAATTTCATTTTCAATCTTTCAATAAAAAGCTGCTTGCTTGGTTTATGTGTTGTTGTATCTTGAAATTCTTTTATCCTGACTATCACCAAGAACCTGGAAAAAACTCCACTCGGAGGCCACTAACAAGCCTAATATATGGTACATTTATTCCTCATTGGTACTCATGGGACTAGGCTTTATATAATCTCCAGCTGAGACCAGAGACGTTCTTTGCTTTTTTCCCAGTCCAAAACTTGAATCCTTTTGTTTATGCAAGCAACACCACAATAATTACTTTCATAAGAATCTCATCTCAAACTCTGTTTCTGGGGAACCCTACCTAAGACACTCTTATTCTTTAAAATTGCTTTCTATTTCTTTTCCTCTTGAATTGGTCAAATTGCTCAGAGAAGATTTTTCCTGTCCACGTTGGAGGGTAAAGTTCTGACTGCCAGTGTTCTAGAAGCCGAATAGAGGAAGACATCCAGAATTCTAATCATTCAGCATGCCCATGTTCTGACCTTGCACTTCCTTTCAACTGATGCTTTTTGTAGATTTGAATATTGTGTATGTGTCCCAATTAATTATTCAAAAATTTAATTAAAATATGTCTGATATCTAAATGACACTTTCTCATACTAAGAACATAAAAATAAATTTTATTATTTGTTGAATAAAACAGCAGCATGACATCAGGCAATCAGTCCTGACACTGATTCTAAATATATATGCGGTCTTGAGGAAGTCATTAATATCTTTGTATCTCAATTTTCTTTTCTGTAAAATTAGAGTTTTTGGATGTTGAATGGGGGAGATAAATAGATAGAGAAAAAAGTTATTTTCATATAAAAAATCCAAGAATATTATTTCAATATCTGGTACAAAGATATATCCATGATTCACTTTATTTCTACAAAAGTTTCTATGAATGATTTAACAGCTATAACATCATACAATTTCACTGTGAAATTCAAAGTTTTAACTCAAGTGATAGATTTAATGTGATGCTTGAGTACGTAGTTTCCAGAAATTATAACCACATCACACTCAGCATAGTTGGGAAAAGAAAGACCCTCCAGTTAATGGACGGTTTTAGACTAAAGACAAAATCTTCCTTACTCATTGCTGGAGAAGAAATGTTATATTTTGAGACCATGAACAGCTTTTGAGGATAACTGGCACATCTCATGCTACTAGGATCCCAATCATTGATTTTTTTTTTTTTTTTTGCACTGGAATCCCATAGAACTATTTGGCCATGAACTAATTTTCTGAGAACATCATTTTTAGAGTGGGGAGACTTTTGGAAGAATTTATAGTGTGATCCTACCACAGTTGATTGGAGGATGGATGGGTATCTGATGTCAGCTAGACTAATAAAAGACCCTTCCCCAGAAATTTATAATTGCAAATGAAAGAAATGATCTCAGTTTCTCTCCAAGATTCTGTACCTGTAACATGTAAACTCTGCCAAATGAACTGGAGAATCAAAGAAAGTTGTTTCGCAGAGAAAGAGAAAAATGAAGGAAACACACAGAATACAGTCTAAAAGAATGAAAATGAAAAATAAAACCCTGATAACATTTTTTTTAGTTCTAGTTCCTTTCTGATTTCCTTCTGTACTAGGACTTCTAGAGAAATCTTATTTATTTACAATAAATTATTTATTCATTGCTTAAGCCAATTCAAGTTGGTTAACTGCAACCAAAAGAATTCTAAGCTATATACCATGTTCTAATAATTTCTGATTCTTCTTCTATTTGATCCTGAACTCTTAGAATTAGACACGTTGGATATCACAGAAAATGTTGAGTCTTAGATCTGCTACATCTTTTATCAAGCTTTCAAAAAAAAATAAAATTCAATGCTGGTGGTAGTGAGAGCATGGAGAGAGACTTTGTCAAAGAACACTTATGAGATATGACCTTTTAGTAACTCAAAACATATATTTATTCACCCAATGATAATGCTACTGGGATTCTGTTATAAGAAAACAGATCCAAAATTCAGAAAATATTAAAAAAGGATATGACCATGTGCCGTAGAATGATGTTTTGGTCAAATGGACCACATACACAAAGGTGGTTGCATAAGATTATAATTCAATATTTTTACTGAAGCTTTTCTATGTTTGGATATGTTTACATACTTGACAATAGTCAATTACTTGACAATAGTAATGACTTACTATTGTCATACAATTGCCTTCTGTATTCAGTTCAGTAACATGTTGTACAGGTTTGTAGTCTAGGAGCAACAGGCTATAAAATACAGCCTAGATGTGTATTAGGCTATACCATCTCGGATTGTGTGAATACACTCCATGTTGTTTGCGCAATGACGAAATCACCTAATGACACATTTCTCAGAACATATCCCTGTCAAGTGATGCATGACTATATTAATATAAGCACTATTTATAGTGGTAAAATTAGACATAATCTATATGACAACAACAATTTAAATTATGATAGTTATATGATACAGTTTTTAAAGTAATTAAATCATCTTCAAAAATAATTTTTAGTAATGTGGAAATGCTGTTCTCATTTTAAAGCAAGAATGTCTGAAATTTTGTATCAAATTCTCTGTTACTTTAAGGAGAATTCCTTGAAAATTTTATTTAAAAATAATCTTGTCATTTAAAAGTAATTTGTGTCAGTTAACACATTCATTCTCTAGTTCCTTCTACATTCTCAGAACACTTTTTAAAGATTTACATCTTTTCAAATTATGTTCAGCTTACTCCATCTATAAAAAAATATGAAAACTTTGGCAGCCTCTAAATATGTCTCTTTCTATCTATTTGCAAAGGAGCTATTTGTCATTTTACCAAAAGTATTCTAATAAATCAGAAAATTCCAAAAAATTATGAGTTTCTGAAAACATGATAATTGCTGTGGCTATACTGTGTCTTCATCATTGTTCAGAAAGTCCTTGACCTAAATGCTCTGGCAATAAATGTTGGGGAAAAGCATATGCTCCGCTTATTTAATTCTAGTTTTCCTTAAGATGTTATTTTGTCTTTACAACCTATACATTTACTAAACATTTTACAATAACAACCTATACATTTACTAAACATTTTACAATAAATATGTATTTATACTGTGGATTCTCTTTGGATAATAAGTTTTATGAGTTTATTAAAATACTTGCTATATGAAATAGAACAACTCTTTCATTTTCCAAAGTATTCCACTTAATTTTGAAGTTCAGGGATTTGATAACCAGTCCATTTTTGCCTAGTCCATATCATTTGCAATTTTTATAGATTTCAGACATATCCAATATAAGCGTCTACCATGTCTTTGAAGCAAAGCCACAAAAAGGTTAAATATAACAGCAGCAAAATCTAAATTATAATCACATTCTTTCTAATTCAGAAACAAAGTAAAGTACCAAACGTGACCATTGTTTGACTAATATGTCTATTGTTACCATATAGCAATTTAAAGTAGAACTAAAAATATGTGAAGAGGCAAGCATTGTTCAAGTTTGAAATGTGTTTCTCATTTCATGTGTCTTCTTTCTTTACTATGGCTGATACTTCACAAAGTTCTAGTAGAAGAGGATAGTAATAATAATACCATCTATTACTTGGCTCTCTTTCGACAGCAGGTGTTATCTAAAGAATGTTGCATATATCATCTTATTTATACTTCAAAATATAATAATAATCTTCACAATAAAGGTATAAGTGCTAATATATAATAATTTATGGATTAGGAAAGCAAATTAAAGAAAGTGTGAATGATTGTTTTTCAAGGACATATAGTTAGTAAGTGTGGGGGCAAGAATTCAAACCCTGACAATCAGACTTCAGTTCTTGAACTATTAACAACTATGGTATTCTGAGGTATCAGAAATCAGAATCTACCAAACGATACTGGCCTGACTATTGACTAAGAAAATCAGTGTTTTAATGAAATAGCTGTTTGATACTCTTCTTCCCTCCACAAACTGAATACTTATCCCACTCAATGTACCAAATCAACAGATATCAAATTAACATATTTTCGTTAGTATTGATCATACATAGAAAGATAAAGGAATGAAGGATAAGATAATTAAAGGTATGTGAACGAATAGACATATACTATTCAGGTTATTTAAGTAGGTGATTGTGAGAAAGATCTCTCTGAGATGAGATAAACTGCACCTGACTAAAATCCCAAGTATTCTCTCTACCTCTTATTTCTAGAGATTTGAGCATAAATATTTATTATGATCTAAATTTTATAATGAAGGCATTTATTAGATATTTTTATATTAGTGTAAAAAAGAGCCAAACAAAAATATGAAAGACTGGAATAAAGTTTAGAGCTCCCAAATTTGCTAAGTTTCAGTCTCCCACTTCTTGATCACATAGAGACATGCATGAACTAAATTCCAGAGCAGCTCTGCACAGCATTTCTTCTCTACTCTGCATTCTCTGAGTGTACCGACCAGAGATTTTTTAATTTCATACATCATTTACAGCTAGCTGTGTTGATTCCATAGTCATTACAGAGCTCTGCCTGAGCACGAAAAATGAACACACACTCACATATAAACACACACATTTCGCAATTGTCACAGTTAGTGCAAAGTAATCCAAGTCCATTGGACTAACTATGCCATTAGCTAGAAAAGTCACAGACCCAGAATATAAAGTGACTGAGAACTAATTAATCTTTGTATTGGTTTGTTTGCCAAGCCAAGTTGGATATGGATTTCAATAGAAAATAAGCCCCAGACATTGTGGAAGTCATAACAAGTAGTTAAGATAACCCAAGTCAGAAGTTTCCTTAATTGTGTGAGTGTCAGGTACAGGTATGCCTGATATTTACCAAATTTTGCTGTCTCAATTTCTAGTCCCCTATCAGTCATCTATGTTGAATGTTAAGCTGTTGTTGACATAATAAATGATTAGGGAAAAAAATCTCATTTACATTGGAGTTTGAGGTTATTTTTAAAATCTTTTGTCTTTCTGTTGTACTCTTTTTCCCCATCTCCCATCCTCTGTAGGGAGAACAAAATCGTTGAGGGGAGTTTTAGGTGATTGTTGGTTTATGCTATGATACCATACCCACTTACATACTATCCCTTTGGATCAATTGCCTATCTCTATGAGATATTTGTCTAGGGCAAAGTCAGCATAACCCATGTATCAGACAGTGTTCTCCGGAGAAAGAGAACCAATAAGAAGCACATCTATATCCATATTCAAATCTATATCATCTCTCTATATATGTACTTATCATCTATCTATTTATTGTGATTGATTTATTTTAATGAATTTGCTCACTTGATCACATGGTTGTAGAGGCTGGAAAATCTGAAATCTGTAGGACAGGCCATCAGGGTGGAAACTCAGACATGATTTTTATTCTGTAGAGTTAAGACAGACTTTCTTCTTTGGGAAACCAAAGCTTTGCTCTTAAGGCCTTCAACAAATTGGATAAGGTCAACTCATATTATGGAGGATAATCTACTGTAAAGTCAACTGATTGTAAATTTAACCACTTACAAAAATACACTCATATCAATATCTAGACAAGTGTTTGACCAAATAACTGGGAACCATAACCTACCCACAATAAAAAAAACCCATTACCTCTCCACTCCATACACACTCACACACACACACACATGCACACAGCACTAGCGACACTGGCTTCATTATCATTGTTTTCTAAACAAATGAGCTAATCATGTTTGATATTTAAATAAATTTTTAAATTATTAATTTTTAGAAATGAAAATTCATGAATTATTAGAAAGAAGTATAAAACTTTCCTTAGTGTCTTTATGGTAGCTGTGTTCTTTCTTCCACTTAAAATAATTATATGACAGTTAATATGCTTATGTACTGAGAATGAAGTAGGATTCCTGTGAGTAGGCTGTTTTTTTTTTATTATTCACAGAGGTTGAGCTTTCCACAATGTCTAAAATGCTTAGCAGTTTTGCTTAGCTAGTAGCACTGAATATGAACTTGTTCATTGCAGCATAATTTCATTGGCAACTGACCAAAACTACTTGAACCAAATTGCAAACCTCTTATAATTAAAGATCATTTTACCCAATGCCACTTTGGAAAAGAAACACCCATGTCTTACCCCAATGTTTGATTGGCTAGTTTGATGATTGAAGGCTATGAGAAAGGCATTTTGAACTGTTTTTAAATTATACTGCTTGCCATCCATGACACAGATATTCTGAGCCTTGGATGGTTTACCTATATAGTCATGAACAATGTGATGGCAGATGGGTTTTTGCATCCACCGCCTGCTATATGTGGATCAGCATCTGCGTTTGAAAATGAATTCTATAATACTTGGTGTGTGGCCAGTTTTATTCATTTATTTTAGAAGCTTACATTAATAAATATAATTTCTAGGCAAAACAATGCTCTGTTACATTGGTAACCAGGTTTATCAATTTTTCTTGGAAAACTATTTAGTACTTCCTGATCAAAATCTCATTTCTATCAATAGCAAACTAAGGCTACGATTTAACCTAATCTCAAGGCAATTAAAATATACACTCTATTAAACCTTGGTCGTGCCCATTAAAATTAATTGAGACCTTAGCCCTTTGCTGGACTCTTTCTTAATGAGCTTGGAGCAAAAGATAATAAATCCAGCAAACAAGATCATTCTTTAATGACTATGGTTCATATCTCTTTTGGTTTATATAACTAAAATTAATTGTATATTTCTACTTTTACTGTCAATGCTTATCTTTCAGGAATTGCATATGTGCTTTTCAAAACTAAGGAAGTACTTTGTATGCCAAGAAAGAAAAACAGTGTTATAAAAATACAAGGTAAAACAATTTAAAAGGATAGTATCCACTTAAAGGTCAGATTTTGCTAGTTAAAAGGAGAGCTCAGCAAGTGGATTATTAAAAACTTCATTAATAGTCAGTGAATTGCTGGCTGTGGTCATAGTTCTGCACAACTGCTAAAAGAGGGACAAAATTTATTCACTTAATTTAAATCTTTGCCGGAGCCAGCCGGCGACATGCGGCACCTAGAGTTTGGGGGTGAGGATTAGAAATAAAGAGACAAACAAAGATGGGAACGGGAGGATGGAGTCTATGATGACTGCCGTGCCATGTTTATTTTCAGGCTGAATTTATACAAGTAAAATCAAAGGAATAGATGCAACTAAGCAACTGCCTAGTGTTTACTTCAAAATAGCTAGAAGCCAAAAAGTCCTTGTTATAGGTTGTAAACTAACATCACAAAGCCTTTGTTTACCCAAAACAGTTAGGTAAATCTTATT
>VBSM01000656.1:5621143-5645242 GCA_008086735.1 Cheirogaleus medius | reverse complement strand
TGGGCAGCAGCCGTACCCCAACTCTCCCCGTGTCCGGGACAGCTTCCGACAAATCTTATATTCACAGTTCTCAAGTGATTTAATTAGGAAGGTGAACTGACTAGTATATGACAGAGATTTCCTCTTGGAGATTGATATATGCTATGCACATTGATTTTACCAAGGACCCAGTATAACTTACACCTCTAATGTGATTGCTGAATAACCTGATTTTAGTTACTGAGAGACCTAGGGAGTTGAGATATTTTGGGTAGAGTCTTCTAATCTTGTCTGCATATACGTAAATACCATAATATTGTATTCAGTTAACACCCTTTATGTTCAGTTACAAAATTTCCAAATATATTTCTATTTCAAAAGATCAGAAACATGATGACATCACAAAAATATATGACCACGTTACTGAAATCCTGGAAAAGACAAATTATTTCACCATGTTTCTAAGAGTATTTACACATTCAGCCAAGCAATTTTTATGAGCACTTGAAAATACTAAAAACTACTTGATTTTAGGTAATGGACACTTAAACCTCCACAATTCTGACCTTGACCTTCTATATCTTCTACATAGTGGGAAATATCATTAATTAATTTTCACTCTCCCAATTAAACAGGCAGAGTTTGAAAACTGGAAAGCCACACACTCTCCTCAGTCTGTATTCTAAGGAATGGAAGTAAGTCATACTCTAGAATATGTGTCACATTTTCTCTGCTGATATCAGTGATTCAAGGAATGTTTCTCTATTAAATGATCTCACTAATCTTGGGCCATCAAAATCTACTCTGCCTTTACCACAATCAGCCTTACTATGCTACCAAAAGTATAGATATGATGTGACTGATAGCTCCCTAAGAATACCAATAAGCTCTGGATAGACAACACAACAAAAGCTTTTGCTATCACTCAAGTAGTTAATATTTATTAAGTATCCCTAGGGTGCTCTGGGAGTAAGGGTATTATGGGAGTTAAACATTTCACAAATGAAAAATACAATATTTAACTCCATCTCTTTCAAAATAAAAAGCTAAATAACTAGGACTAAACCAACTTCCTGGATGACAAAGAAAACAGTTCTCAGTCTACTCTGGTTTGATGCTCTTTGGTTTAACATATAACACAGTAAAAAACAATAATGTTGCACAGTGAATCTGCAATGAATGCTTAGATGGTATTATTATTCATGAATTATCAAACTAAGCCATGGTTTTATGTAGGTACTAAGCCAGAACAAATCACAGTAATGTATCTTCATTACTGTTTCTCAACACTGTCATTGAATTCACTATATATAGTGAATAATCAAAATATAATACTGTAGTTATGTGTGCCTTGGAAAAAAGCAAGTGTCTGGTTATCTGTAGTATAAGAGCTGCTTATGGTGGAACGAGAGCTGTGATGGTTACTGGATGGGACGGTAACCAGATATGGGGAAGGCCTGTGAATGTAGGATGGGGTCAGGGCTCTGCGCTTTGAGTAAAGGCAGGTTCTTTTGAGATGCACATACTGCGACATTGCTAACTCTTTTACATCATGAGGCCAGCCAAGCCAGACTTCTCTGATGAGCCAGATACTAAAAGGAGTGTACTAAGGATGTGACATAATCCTCACCTCCTTGCTCAGAAGCTGAGGCTCAGAGAGGTCAGCACCTTTCCCGTTCATGAACAGCACTAGCAGAGCAGGGACAAAACCCAGAGCTTCCAGGCTTCCAGCCTCAGGAGTTTTCTTTCAATACCAAAATTCTCCTGCAAGAGCAGGCCAAAAGTAATTCCAAGTGGTGTTTATTAAACATAGAAGTAGAGAAAAAGAGATGTTCATTATAAAAACATGTATTTAGTACACACACACACACACACACACAAAGAAAATTAAAGCACATTTTCCTATACAAAAAAATAGGATCAGAAGATATGAAAGAAATATTAGTCTTGAGAAAGATATTGTATTTCATGGAATTGAAAACTAAATGTTGTTAACATTCTTCCCAAATCGATCTATAGATCCAATGCCATTCCAACAAAAATCCCAGCAACTTACTTTGTGAATATCAACAAATTTATTCTAAAGTTTAAATGGAAAGACAAAAGACCCAGAATTATCAACACAATATTAAAGAAGAATCAAGGTGGAGGACTGACTCTGTCCAACATAAAAACTTCCTATAAAGCTATAGCCATCAAGATAGCATGGCATTGGTAACAAAAGAATTGACAAATATATTAATGGAACAGAATAGAGACCCCTATTATTTTTTATTTTTATTTTTTACAATGCTAAACATAGTTTTACCATATTATCTAGCAATTGTGCTCCTAGGTATTTTCTCGAATGAGTTGAAAATGTATTTCCACACAAATACCTGCACATTAATGTTTATAGCATCTTTATTTATAATTGTAAAAAATTGAAGCAAGCAAGACATCCATCTTGCTTAGATGGTGAGTGGGTAAACAAACTGTGGTATTTCTATAAAATGGACTGTTATTCCATGGTCAAAACAAACGATCTCAGTCAGTCCTTGAAAGACATGAAAGAATCTTAACAGAAAATTGGTAGGTGAAAAAAATCTGAAAGCCTTAAAACTGTAAGAGTCAAACTATAAGAAATCCTAGAAAATACAAAACTATACAGACTGTAAAAAGATACGTGGTTGTGAGAGGTTTGGTAGGGGAGAGGAGAAAGGATGAATAGATAGAGCATAGATTTTCAGACTCTGAAACTATTCTGTGTGATACTGTAATGGTGGATACATGAGACTATGCATTTGTCTAAATATAACTGTTCACTAATGTAACTGGGGACTTTAGTTAATAGCAATATAATAACATTGGTTCACCAATTGTAATTGATGAACCACACTAATGCAAGTTGATAATAATATGGAAAATTAGATGGGGTGGTAGTGAGAAGTATATGGATTATTCTCTGTACTTTCTGCCTAACATTTCTGGAAGCCTAAAACTGCCTCAAATTAATCCTATTAATTGAAAAAATCTCTTATTGAGCTATGAATAGAAAAGAATTTCTTTAATCTGGTAAAAGGTGTCAAAAACTATAGAAAATATTGTCCTTTGTAAGAAAATATTGAAAGCTTTCACACTAAGACCAGGAATGACACAGAAATTTTCACTATCATCATCTGTATTCAACATTTTTATAAATATACCAGTGAAATAAGCAAAAATAAGGTAGTCAGATCATAAGGAAAAATAAAAGTAGCACTTTTCATAGATTACTTATATGTACTGAAGATTATTTTAAAACCCAAAAATTCTAAGTATTAGGCAACATGTGAAATATCCAGCTGGATAAAAGTTAATTAGAATAGCTAGCCACTTGGAAAAGTCTTTGACAATATTTACTAAAGCTTAACATACTCATACCCAATAAACCTAACCTTCCACTTATATGCATATCCATGAAAGAAATGTACACTAAAAGACATGTATAAGAATGTTCACGGCCCCACTACTTGAAATAATCAAAAATGGATACAACTCAAGTGTTATATATTGTTTTATTATTCTTTTTAAAGTTAAATGAGCTAGATGAATGTCAAAGGCAGAGAAAAACCTCTTAAGACATAGAATGCAAATGTAGAAAATATGAGGAAAAAATAATAAAACATTAAGCAGATACACCATGTAGTCTAACAAAAGAATCCAGAAATCTTTCTTTTTTAAAGGAAATAAAAATAGGAAAGAAAATTTCTAGAAAGCTATAAGAAATATTTAAGAATTCTACTTGAAAATTCCTACCAAATATAAAGGATAATTTTTGTGTATGTGTGTGTGTGTGTGTGTGTACTTGTATATATGATTTTCTTTCTTCTCCCCCTTGTTCCAAAAGATCACATATGCGTATGTATTTGAGTGTGTACGCACACACATATGAGTGTGTGCATATATATAAAACACATATATATTATATATACATACACAATCACTCATATATGCACAAATAGGATCATGTAGGGGAGAAAAGGAGTTCAGTTTTCACTTTTCCAAATTCCTCTTATTTCATACCAGTGACAAAATAAATATTAGAAATTGTGGAAAGTTAGGTAATTAAGAAGTAGAAATATCAGAAGTACAGGGATAGGTATACTTTATTTGTGAAAAAATTGGTATGTTAAGAAGTAGAGATATAAGGAGTAGAGGTGTCCTTTATTTAGAATAAAGAATATCATCACTGGAATAACTAAAAATCCAACTGTATAAAAGTGTTCACTTATGGAGAATAGGATGGAGCCTGGGAAAAAGACTTTTAGGTTTCATTTTATAATATTGTGTAGTTTATTACCTTATGTGTGTACAACTTTTAAGATAATAATGCCATTAAAAATAAAAGGGCGTCTTCTACATGTGGCTATCCAATTTTCCCAGCACCATTTATTGAATAAGGATTCACACCTTTCACCTTTCACAAAAATCAGCTCACAGTGGATAATAGACTTAAGTCTAAGGCATGAAACTATAAGAATTCTAGAAGAACATTTTGGAAAAACTCTTATAGACATTGGCCTAGGCAAAGAATTTATGAAGAAGACACCAAAGGCAATCACAGCAACAACAAAAATAAATGAATGGGATGTGATCAAATTAAAAAGCTTCTGTACAGCCAAGAAAACTATCATAAGAGCAAACAGACAACCTACAGAATGGGAGAAAATTATCCCATGCTACCTATCCGGTAAAAGGCTGATAACTAGAATCTATGTAGAATTCAGAAAAATCAGCAAGAAAAAATCAATCAACCCTATCAAAAAGTGGGCAAGGGACATGGACAGAAACTTTTCAAAAGAAGACAGAATAATGGCCAAGAAATATATGAAAAAATGCTCAACATCTCTAATCATCAGGGAAATGCAAATCAAAACCACAATGAGATATCACTTATGTCCAGTGAGAATGGTCTTTACCAAAAAGTCCCAAAAGAAAAAAATGTTGATGTGGATATGGAGGAACACTCTTACACTATTGGTGGGACTGCAAACTAATACAGCCTCTGTGGAAAGCAATATGGAGATACCTCAAAGAGATTCAAGTAGATCTACCATTTGATCCAGCAATCCCATTACTGGGCATCTACCCCAAAAAACAAAAGACGTTCTATAAAAAATACATCTGCACTAGACTGTTTATAGCACACAATTCACAATTGCAAAGATGTGGAAACAACCCAAGTTCCCATCAATACATGAGTGGATTAATAAAATGTGGTATATGTATACCATGGAGTTCTACTCAGTACTCAGCCACAAAAAACAATGGTGATCTAGCACCTCTTATATTTTCCTAGATAGAGCTGGAGACCATTCTACTAAATGAAGTATCACAAGAATGGAAAAAGAAGCACAACATGTACTCACCATCAAGCTGGTATTAACTGATCAACACTTAAGTGCACATATAGTAGTAACATTCATCGGGTGTCAGGCAGATGGGAGGGGAGAGGAGGGGATGGGTATTTCACACCTAATGGGTGTGGTGCGCACCATCTGGGGGATGGACATGCTTGAAGCTCTGACTCAGGCAGGGCAAGGTCAATATACATAACCTAAACATTTGTACGACCATAACATACTATAATAAATAAATAAATAAATATTTAGATAAAAAAAAATAGAAGGGAGATAAGAAATTTGAAAATATAGGAAGCTAATCTAAGCTTCTGTTGACCTCCTCTAAAAGACTTCTGAAAATTTGGCTTAGTCCCTTTTATTCAGTTATTTTCAAAGGCTTTCTTCATATAGAAACAACTTAAATGTCCTTTACTACAGAAGCAGTTAACTGTTATAGGGTATATTGATATAAAGGAAATTATATGACCACTAAAAATTATCTTATGAAAAATTTTAGATGACATCAATCAGTATTGCAGACTAGTAATAATTATAGGCTCAATCTGAGTCTACCA
This sequence comes from Cheirogaleus medius, assembly GCA_008086735.1. Classification (NCBI taxonomy): domain Eukaryota; kingdom Metazoa; phylum Chordata; class Mammalia; order Primates; family Cheirogaleidae; genus Cheirogaleus; species Cheirogaleus medius. The sequence goes on along the minus strand of VBSM01000656.1, from coordinate 5,639,325 downwards.
CGTGATAGAAATGTAGCTTTGAGCAAATTTACTTATCCTTGAAGTCCCATTTTTTCCAATTGAATAATAAGGATAGGTAATAATACTATCTAATTCTTGGTGTTATTGAGATAATTAATTGATAATACAAATTGAGAAATCATCAGAGTGTCTGACACATATTTGAAATTTATTATTAGTGGTATATGTAGTATAAGTACATATATAGTATATAAGGTTCAACCAAACATGCGTACAACTGTGAAAACAGCACAACCTCATCTATGTACAGAGAAATGGTTGAAAAGAGGCTTAAAGCAAATATATGAAAATGATAATCATTGTCTATGAATGGTGGAACCATGGGTGACATTTGTTTTGTATGGGTAGTGGCTTTATTATAATATGGAAGAAGATGGCTGCCAGGTAGAGATATGAGAGTGTTTGCCACAATATACACCAGTGATTTCACTATTTCCTCTAGGGCACAGTGAGGTGTTATTACTGCCCTCCTTTGCAGGTTTGGAAACTGAAGTTCCCAGACAAGGTTTTTTCTTCTTTCTAATTTTGTAGATTACACATTTTCTATAAAGCATGTGTTCCTGTTATAATAAAAACTGATAAAAAGGGAAAATTTAAATTCTGGGCCATAAGGGCCATAAAATCAAAAAGATGTTATCACTAGTGGAAGACAATAGCATAAAAGGTTCTGTTTTTCCATAAATTCCATTACTACCTACTATTTGGCCTTTTACAAAAGCCAGAATCCTTTGCTTATATTACCTATGGTTTTTTTTTTCCTGAAATAATTGTTTATGTCACTGTTTTTTTTTGTTTTTTTTTCTGGGCAAAGGGGCAGATGTGTGGGACCTGGACTCTTCCAGTTTCCTCTCCTCAGTCTACTCCTTTCAAAATTTAAAAGTCTATAACATAGGGTACAGTTTCTATGATATCTAAGACACAGCATTTGCAGTAGAATAGTGACCATGATCCATCTGTCCCTAATTGAATTGCGATTGAATTATCAACTATCACAATATGTGTAGGAAGAGGAGATACAGAAATAGTTTCTGTCTTTTCCCTTTCTGGTGCCTCTTTCAATGCCTTTTCGGGACTGGAAAAAACAAGGAAATAACTGAGAATTTCTGGTAATAGAAAGTCATTTGGACTTTAAGATGAAAAGAAAATCATGGGCAGACACTGGGAGTGAATGAATATAAAATGATAGCACTGTTAGGGAAATTGCATGGAAAAAGAATAACGTCTGGTCAGCACACACTGTGCTAGATCATCACTAAATCATTCGACTGTCATAATAGGATGTAGCAGATGAATGCAATAGAAACCTATGTTTGGAAGACTTAAAGGGTATGTGCAACACCAATGTTACTACTGACTGAAATGGACTGAGAAGTTATATGCCAGTGGAACGCATCAATAAGTTTAATTTATTATTGTATAAAGAAAAATATTCTTTTATAAATTTAGTGTGACCCAAGTGTATAGTGTTTATAAAGTTTGCAGTAGTGTACAGTAATGTTCTTGGCCTTCACATTCACTTACCAATCATTCACTGACTCATCCAGAATAACTTCCAGTACTGCAAGCTCCATTAATGGTAAGTGCCCTATACAAGTGTACCACTTTTTATCTTTTACACCATATTTTTATTGTATATTTTGTGTTTAGATATTTTAAAATATACAAATACTTACAATTGTGATACAATTGCTTACAGTATTCAGTACATTAAAATGCTGTACAGGTTTGTAGCCTAGGAGAAAAAGGCAATACCATATAGCCTAAGTGTGTATTAGGCTACTTCATCTAGGTTTGCATCAAGTGCACTCTATGATGTTTGCACAATGACAAAATAGCCTAATGTCACATTTCTCATAACATATCTCTGCTGTTAAAGGACACATGACTATTATATGTTCTGTCTATACTTTTCTGCTTCCCTATATGTATGTGTTTCCTGGGAATTCATGTGTCTTTTAAATTCCAACACTATTTTTAGGTGTCTGTATACCAGTGATAATATTATATTTAGCTTCTTGTGCAGTTTGTTTATTTCTTATTATAGTTAGTGCAATGCATCATCTTGGTTTCTCTATCATTTTACTGTATACAAAAACAATATCTGCTCGATTTGAGTTAGGATAATAATAACAATGTTAAATGTAAACAGATTAACTGGAAATGGGCAGAGTACATTAAAAATGTAAAACATGATTCAAACATATATTCATCAATGGACATACATTAGATTCAAAGTAAAAAATACATTAAAAGGATGCAAAAATATACCATGCAAAAACACCAAAGAAAGCTGTAGTGACTATATTAATATCCAGCACAGTAGTCTTCAAGACAAAAAATACTAGTCAATCCATATAGAAGTTATAATAATTGTAACCATATGTGTACCTAACAATAGAACCTCAAAATACCCAAAGCAAAAACTAGCAGAATTGAAAAAGTAGTCAAATAAAAATAATCGAATACTTAAATACTTAATTTTAATAATGAAAAAATTAACTAAGACATAAGATTAACTAAAGAAACAGAAGACTTTTAAATCATTACAAAAAACTAGAACTAACAGATACCCGTAGATTATGCAACAGAAATATACTCGTGCTTCTCAAGTACTCATGGAACACTTTCTTGGTTGGACCATACTTTGGACCAAAAAACAAATTCCAATGAATTTAAAATTTGTTTATCAATTCTAACAGTTTTTTGATATACTATACATAAGATCGTGTCATTTGTGAACAGAGAAAATTTTACAATGAAACAAAATAATTTCTCCCCTCTATACCCTTATGCTCAAAATACTATTGGAGCATTTACTTCACTTATCCAACACCTGTTAACTGCATCCTAATCCTGTTCCCAATACTGGAGATTGTGTCGCTATTATGATTTAATTGAATAACACTTAAAAATCTAAAGAAAATAAAAAAGTAACCTCATTTCATGTTGATGAAGATAAAGATGATGATGGTGATGATTTTGATGATGATTATAATGATTATAATGTTATTGTTGTCATCACATCATTAGTCTGACAAGAAAACTACTAGGAAGAGTAAATTTTTATTTTTACCTGTGTTTAATGAAGCTTCTTATGATACCAATGTGAATGAAAGCATGGGATAATATAAATCATTCAGGCATTGGAAAATAAACACTGAATACTGGAAATAAAGTTTACTATCTATGTGACTCTGGGGATGTAAATTCACCCCTCTTCCTTTCAGTTTTCTCATTTATATGTTGGTGGCAATAATGCCCGTCTTATAAAGTGGTTGTGATGATTAAATAACATATGTAAAGTGCTTATCATTTTTTGGCATGTAGAAAATGATCAATGAAAAACAATTCCCTTTGAAAGGTAATATTTCCTAGTAGTAATTGTACAGACTCAGGAGGTATCACTAAGACATGAACAGAAAAAAAAATGATGCTGAAAATAATCAGTTAACTTTTTACAAAAATCAATTTAGAAGCTTGCCTCACACTGTGCAACAAAATAAATTACGTTTGCATTAAAATATAAAATATTTTCAAATAGTACTATAAACGTATTGTAAAAAAATAAAGGCCAATTTGTTTGTGAGTTCTATATGAGGAAGAATTTTTTAAACTTTAATGAATTAAATATATTAAGAATGGTATATTTCATTACATTGAAATAGAAACCTTTTCAATACAAAATATCATAAAAATCAAAATATAATCAATAAATTTGAAAAACTTGTTTCAAGGAGGCCATATGGATGTTGGAATCATCAGTGATATTTTTCTGTTCTATATGATATTTTGTATTTTTCATTTTTCATCAATAAATGTTCTCTGCAATTATAACTACAGAAAACATACATATGAACGCGTGTGCGGGCACACACACGTACACAGCAAAGATGTATAGAGTTTCTGGTCAGATGACCTGATTTCAAGTCTTAGTTTTCTCACTTAATTATGTGTAATCCTTAGTAACTTACTTACCTTCTGTGGGCTTCAATTTCTTTGTCTGTAAAAAGAGGAATGGCCCCTATCTTTCAGGACTGTTTTAGAGTTATAAAATTAGGGTGAACTTCTTAATGCATAGTGTAGCCCGTAGCTGTGGCCTAATAACTAGCTATTATTATTATTAGCACCATTATTTTTCACTATAATTATGCCATTCATCCAAATGGAGTATTAGTTAGTATTAGTTAGGCCATTTCAGGTTATAAGGTTCAGAGTCAGGATATTTCAATTGATGTGTATTTATTTGAATTGGAAAGTAATCATCACATTTTTGCAACTGGGCTTTCTGGAGAGTTGGAAAAATGTCTCAACATCATTCAGATTACATGAATAGTTCTAGTCAGCCAATAGTGGTGGCATTGTATCATATTTTTAACCCTGAAAAGTGAGTATCTCTTGCTATTTATCCTAGCGACTTTACCAAACTCTTGATTCAACTCTTCTCCTCTGTATCTTATTTTTTTCTGGCTAGATATATTTCTCTGCTCTTCATTCCACCTATGTACCATTCCATACCACACATTTAAAATGCCTCAAGGGAAATGTTCATATTTTTCTGGTTAATCACAATTGAATATGTGATTCAATATCCTTCAACATTACTAAATTTGTTTATCAATTCTAACAGTTTTTTGATATACTATATATAAGATCGTGTCATTTGTGAACAGAGAAAATTAGGCAGTTAGGCAGAATCCTTAAGCAAGGTCAACTTAGAGTCTGCTAATCTTCCTGATAATCAAGGGCCCACCATGCTGACAATTAATTCATTTCTTACTAATGTGAGAGCAAAGAAAAGTATATATGGCCCATAAGTTACCAAGTTGAGAATGTTACTGTAGGTAATTACTACCGGCAATAGAGCCTGCTCCTGGTTCAATTAGTTGCAGAAAATAAAATGTATGGCATACTTTTTCAAAAACATATTAAGCATAGAGACAGACGTTTAGTTACATGGGTTCCTCTCCAGAACAAAGAACAACCAGGAGGATGGTTTCTCTGGTGGTATCTCACTTGGCTAAGTCCTTCTGTATGTCAGCCAAGACTCTATAGGTGACTTAGATAATGACATAAGTGGAAGCTTATCAAATTTGCCAGTAATACTAAAAAATGCACAGCTATTTTAGTTATTTTATTAGATAATAGAATTGTGATTCAAACTGTCCTTAACAGAAAATTAATATAAAGGATTAACATAAAGTTTTCTATTGTTGTTTATACTCACAAACAAACACACGTGCAAACTTGAAAACACAATAGTGTACAAAATAACTTGAGGGACTTTACGTTTGGACTCAATACAAAGGTCTGCTTTCTAATAAACAGAACATTTTTACAAATGATTTGGGTTGTCTTTTAAATAGGAAGTTGTTTTTCTCCATTGTTCAAGAAAATAACTAATGGTCATATTTCATGAATATCACAGAAAGATTTCTATGTAAAAATAGAAATTATAGAGGATGGTCAATCATAGCTTTTGGGGTTCAATTTCCTTGAGTATGTTTTTAAAATTTGATTTCTTCCTTCTAGTCATCTCTTCTAAAAGTAACTTAAATTCTTTGCCTAAGGTTTTGTCCAAAGTTACTAGCTTGCCAGTTCAGAACTAGGCTGAGAACATACAAGTGCTTACCTGAGTTCCAGGCTTGTGTTCTTTTCACTACCAGATCACTAGTGCCCTTAGAGTTACACAGAGACTTACTACTGAAACCCTTGTTCTCTTGCTCCCTTCTTGCTCCACCTATTTGTCTCCACTTAGTCTATCTTTGAATGCATTCCTTAAAGTGACTAGTATATTTCTGGGTACACACTGGAAACTTGATAAATATGTGCAGAAATAATCCGGGCACTTATTTCTTTTTATGTGAATTTTCCCATTTCTGTGTATGTTTGTTAATGAAAATGAAAAGCTATTAAGAATGAAACTCATATGTTACCCTTTGTTCTGTATGCACTTCCATTTAAAAATATCTCAGTCGTTTATTTTTGTACCTGAAAGTATGAGTAATAGACAATTGCTTCCATAAGTCTTTGCATTCATATATACATTTTTACATTAAAGGATGGCATAACCTGGTATTTGTTGAATTATTGATATCCATGTAACTGTCTGTAGGCATTTGAACACATCCTGTTGAAAAAATATTGAATTGATAAGAAAATCTTTTGAATTGCATATGCAAATATGAAGGGACAAATATTTCTTGCTATTCAAAGCTAAATGACATTAAAGTGGTTTATTTTTATTCCATATTTATACTGTGCATTTTGCAGTACAGACTGCAAACAGCATATTTCAGAGCTATATGATCTTGAAGCAATGAGGAATTTAGAAACTTTGGCATCATGGCTACTATAAAAGAACAATAGGGAGCAATATCTTGCAATTTTATATGTAACTCTTAAAGGTGCTATTTACCAGTTCATTTTTAGTATAGGTGAAACAATGAACAATGTGTTTTTTAAGAGATACATTTATGACACTTGTATACAAATATTTTTGGAGTTTAAATGACCACCATTCCATCTCTTTATCGTAGACCATCCACAAAAAAAAAAAAAAATCTTGCATTAACTTTGGAGTTAGCCTTCTAATCCTTCTCCTTCTGAATATAAAATTCTGCACCAGGTAAAACAATGGCCAAGGGTGATGGGTGGAGAAACTGAATAGAAGCTGTTTTCTCAGCATAGCTCTTTCTTATACACCTCATTCTGATCTTCTCCCTACTTATCTCCACTTTGTTTACATCTCATTGATCTTTCTTTTCATGTCTCTGAAAAGTATGATTCAAAAAAAAATTTGACTCTGTCAGATTACCATCAGAAATGGATAAACAAGAAGTGTGATATTAATAACTAATATCACCTCAGCAAGAAAATTGGAAATGGCAACATTAACTTTCCTTGGTCTTTTTCTAATAGTTATATCTAGATGAGGACAAAAAGAACTCCTTCACAAATGCATATCAGTTCATTGACTTTACAGCATTGTCATGAGAGCCAAACCTGTTCTCTAAGGACCCTTTATTCAAAACTTTAAGTTCTATCCATCATATTTATCACAATCAATCAGTATTCCTGTCCAAAGAGTAGGCAAAGCTGCTACCCCCACAGTGTCTTGGATCATAGCTCAAATGGCAAGGAGCTGAAATTTGTTCAGACCTCTGTTTTCAATTGTTTCCACGTTATAGAGTTCAATTCCTCTGAGAGCTTGCTTTCTCCTATTTGGGTCATTTCTACATGAATGGCTCAGATTGACTTAATCTTGCAAATACGATAAGAAATGAGCAGGGATTCGAATGTTACGCCTCTCAGGAGAGATTGGCATTTTTCAGGCACTTTGGCAAATAGATGAGAGGGCTCTATTTTTTCATATATTCCCTTCAAAGCAAGCAAACCAAGATATGGCCCCTTCTCTTTTGCCCATGTATAGGAGTAGATATGTTTCTATGCAAACCTTCATAAGGTCCCCACAAATTTCTTTCCCAAAATCAAAGATGAAACAAATTATTAGGCTACTAAATTTGTCCACAAAAAAGGTATAGATATAGTTTTGTGTTTGCCAAAGTGCTTATTTTTTAAATGTTTATATTTGACAGCAATGCAGCTATCATCAACTAATCTTATCTTTTTATTTTTATGGCACTTCTCCCACCGCTTGTGTCACCCTTGGTCCTTCCTCTCCTACATTGATTTGAATGTAACAGAGCACCTCCAAAAGATTGCAACAATTTTGAATCTCCAAAAGTAGAGGTTTGGGTCTTAATTTAAAAGGTCACCATATCAATATTTCTCCAGAAAAAATACTGTTGTCTTTTATAGAAACCTTGCTTCATACTACCATATAAAACAGGTAACTTTAGAGTGAAATTTTATACTGCAAAATAATTAGACTCAAGGGAAGTTATCATTAAATAGAAAGTTTGACTAGTTTATTTCCTTTGCTATAATTGAGTTTACCCAACTTTACCACAGTGAGGCAGTGTTATGCAGTGGTAAAAAGTACAGGTCTTCTTCGTCTGAAATGTAAATAAATTTTAAATTCTGGCATTACCTCTAACTAGGTGTAAGATAAACAAGTTATTTACCTCTTCCAAGCCTCAGTCTACTCCTTTGTATAATGGGAGGAATTATAACTAACTCAAAGAATTTATGTAAAAATTAAAGTACTTAGTACAAGACCTCACATTCAATAAGTTTTCAATAAATGGCAGATTAATAACAAAACAAAGAGCAAGGTGCTTGTTTGTAAATAATTCAGCACAAAATGCATACATTTCTAATAGAATTCACATATACACAAAACCAGTGATAATAGCAACCTTCTTTTTACTAGCACATATACTCCACAAGTAACTAAATTAATGGATCACTTGGATAAAAGCAAAGCATTCTTATCTTTCCTCTCTGAACCTTGACTTCTATAGCTTTGAGTGTTTTTAAGAGTTTTGTGATTTGAATTGTCACTTGATAAACCACTATCGCCTTTTAGAAATGTCTAAAGAAATATTGCTATGGTTATGTGACCAAATAAAAGGGACAGAAAAGGAAATGTGCCATAGGCCTGTGATCTTTCAAGTCCCAGAGAAAGGAGTTACTCCAATTGTTTATGCTCTCATCACTATCTTGGGAGGGGGCTAGAGTTGAAGAAGATGTAGGCAAAGAAAAAGCTGATATTGTAAGTCAGTCAGGATTTCTCACTAACATCTGGTATCTAGGGTGATAAATAAGCATCATAGCTAGTGTAAAAATAAGCTTTGGAAACTAAGGTGAAAAAGTTCATCTCAGTTTTGTTGAAAATATAGGCCATGACCTTTATTGCACTTTATTTTTCTGACAGGGTCACAAAGGTAGATGTAACACATTGTCCTGTGTTTGCTACACTTTTCAAGTAACATAAGAACTCAGTAGAAATGAGCGATTCTATATAATTATGTATAAATTTGTTAGACTGCCTAGAAGTCAGGTGAAGGTATTTGGAGAAAAGCTGATTCATCTGATTCTGGAAAAGTTATATGCTCTGGGATGCAAAAAAAAAAACAAAAAAAAACAAGAAATAATAGTAAAAATAAAATTTTGTCCATGTTACAGTCAATGTAAATTATATTTCTTTACTGTTATAAAAAGAGAATGAGAAAATAAATCAATATATTAGTATTGACTGTGTTCCTACTATTGTAGATATAGTTGAAGCATGTCACAATGGCCGCAAAGTAGATGGACAATAAGTTTTTGATGAATGAACAGAAGCCTCAGTAATTTGTATGGTCTTATTTGGAGATGGCTTATGGAAAATCAGTTTAATAAATATATATTGAGAACTTAATATATACAATCATATAAGGGATAAAATTGCAAGTCACATGACCTGATCACCAAGGATTCACAGTCTATGATATTTAATCAAACTTTCATTTGACTGGTATATGATGTTTTTCCTTGTAAACCTCTAAGATTTCTTGAAATAGCGCAAAACATTTATGTTAGAAAGCACTTGCAAGAATATCTGAACAAGAAACATGTGACTAGACTCTCACTGTGCTAGACATTTTCAACACAACCACCAATCCTAAAGTATTCATGTGTTTTCATTAAATTAAGCCAGTATGCTGTTTGGGTAGGATAAACGTTGCTAGGAATGAATTTACCAGATTAATCTATTATCTTCCAGTTATAAATGCTCTGATAAAGGAAAAAAAGTATAGATACATTTGACTTACAAGAAGTTAAAAATCATAGGATTTTAAAGCTTAGGAAGCCTATGAAAGCATGCAGTCCAATGGTTTCAGTTTATAGAAAGGAGCACTAAGACTCTAAATGACCCAAAGTCATTAAATGAGTAAGAAATAGAAATAAGATGTAAACTCAGGCCATCTGAATCTTAATTCAGTACTCTTTCTTCTATTCCTGCCAACCCACAGGAGATATTGGGTTCCATGTTGTGTCTCAATGCAAGGAAAGGATAAGAAATGCCAAAGAGCAACTTGGTTTGTCTAAGGGCAACATTGAAAATTAGTACCTTGTGGGCCAAATATTGCCACAAACATGTTTGTTTAACCAACGCAGTATTAAACTAGTTTTGTATTATTTTCCAGCAGATTAAAATGGAGATTATTTTATAACTGCAGATTGGAGAGGTTCTCTTGATTAATACAAAGATCTGGAAACACTGGGTACCCTTCCCTACATGACAGAAATTGACTGAGGTTGGACAGGATATTCTACTTTTAAACAGAACACAGTGCTTCAGTTTACCATAGTCTTCACTGATCTCTTTTGTTCTTACACATAGCCCGTTTTTCTCATTTGCATTAAAATACTACATATCCCTGTTACCCTATGCTTTTGAATTTATGAATTCTGAAATTAGCCCTAAATAGAAGATTTCAAGTTTGAATATTTCTTAGCTTCAAAACTCTTAAATAATTAAGGAAATCAGAAATCTCAATGTCTACAGAAAGACAGTGTAAAACTCATTGTGGTATTACTGTAAATATTTCTTCAGTGAGGTTCTTTTATTCCTTCATTAGTCAGCAAAGGTGATTTGAATTTAAAGAGAAGCATGTTAAACAAGGTGTCTACTATTGAAATAATTAACTATGATGTATCTACATGCCTAACAAAAAGGACTGGGCAAATTTCACACATTCAAAAAAAATAATGTATGCTTTGGTTTCAAAACGTACAACGTACAACCCTTTCAGCTAAACTCTAGTACAACAGCCAAAGGGAGAGAAAATCATTGTTTCAGGACTTCAAGTTGTAGCCTACACACTTGTGGCACCACACTTTACATACTGTGCAAATAAAGCCTAACATACAGCAGATAACTAACCAATTATAGGAATCAGATGAGTCCAGGCAAAGATGGTTACCTCATAATGAAATGCCAAGATCCCTGGCTAAAAAAAAATACATAAATAAATTTATTTTGTCTATACAATGTTACACAACTGGTTTGACTACCTGGAAAAAAGATTATTTGTCTGAAATGACCTGGTACTTTGGAGTCTTATTTATAGACTACTAGGGAATTATAATTTGATCAGAAATAGAAGACATTTTCATTTATATGTATATATATATATATATATTTTTAGTCCAAATAATTTAAGAAAGAGAAAATGTTTCTTAATTTTAGTGCATCATTATTCCACCACTTCTGATGATAATCTACTTCTTCATCTCTTTCCTCGTAATTGGACTGTCCTTTCACTGCCTTCCTCCCTCACTCAACATACATAGACTATTTACTTCAAAACAGAAAGAGAATGGGCAAATCAACTTTGAATGGTACACTCAAATCTCCTAGTACAAAATATATTTGGTACTCAATAAATAATGCATAATTATCATCATAATGAAATGTGTAGGTTCAACTTTTATTTTCCCTTCTGTAAATCCTTCCCTGGACCCTCAGTTAAGTACAGCCTGAGAACCGCTATGCTTAAAATAAAATATTAGGAGTCATGGCAAACTTGGGTAATTTCTCTTATTTTAAATAAAAGATTTTGTCTAAGGTTGCACTTAAATTGTAGAATCGTTTTCTGTTCAAGGTAAGCCCACTTTGTATTTGGCAATGTTGTTGTTTTTCCAGAAATGTCTTGAAAATTACTTTCAATATTGCTTTCAAAATTCTTAAATTGCCCACTGGAGGGCCCTTGGGTTAACTGAAATATTGCAATTGTGATGGATCTTTGTTCAAGTTCTAGAAAATCATTCAAGGTAAATTGTAGAGGATTTTCAAGAATCTAAAGTATATACTTTAAATAAGTTGTCTTATTTTCCATATTTTTCTTCAAAATATTCTTTCCTTTTTCAAACACTTTTTTATAAACCTCATTACCACCTTGTTCTAGTAAAAAATCCTTATGACAGCAAGGTGTTGTAAATGACTGTTATTTAACAGTTTTAACATTCCTTTAGCCATTTTCTACGCCAGCACTGAGCAATAAATACAGCTAAGTTAGAACCTTGGACATTGAGCATACACCACTGAATCTTCAAATAATACTTGTTTTGTACCTGGTTGACAGAGTATTGGGTGGGATATTATGGTGTTATAAGTGATTCTTTCTATATGAGAAGAGATTATATCAATACAACAATAAAATATTTTCCTAATATATTCTCAATGTTTAAAAAAATTAAGCCTGATATAAGGACAATGGTTACTTCCTAATGATATTTCCTGATTTGATGATTTTATTTATGAGCATTTTTATGATCAGATGCCAGTCAACACCATCATTTGACCATCACTATGTGGAGAGTACCTGGATTGGAGAAATTAACCCTGCCTTCATGAAATGTAGGTTCCAGATTGAATGTGTAGATGCACATGAGGGCATGCACATACGTATAAAATTAGGCAAGATTATAGTATGAAGAATAATTTTCATAGGTTCACAGACAATCTCAAAGCTAAAGAATTTACTATCTCATGAGGTGGTTCATATCTTTGTGACTTGGAGGAGTATGTCTGTTGACAGACAGATTAAACTGTAAATGCAATGCTAGTTCCCCAGCACCTGGTAGTGCCTAGAACATGACACGTACTCAATAAAATGCTGTTGAATGAATGTACTTGTATACCAATTCAGTAAGTTACCTCTGTACTTCCTTTCCTATTAATAGTATTACCTGAATTTGCCTTTTGAGCAATATAGAACTAGCTTAGCCTCTTTAGTATGATGAAACTTGAAATATTTAAAGGCAATTCTTAAAATCATAGTGTCAAAACTAAAAGAGTTCATTGATTTTCAAATTAGAGTACACAGCCACCAAGTTATGTGCCAAAGCATAAAGAAAATCATAAGATAAATAATGCCATATAGTTTTGCAGCATATACTAAAAAATTGCTGCATGAAAATTCCTTTATACTAAAATAAAGAATGGTACACTGAACTAGTATGGAAAATTCACATTAATTTCTCAAATAAAATAAGAAATTTCAGAGAAATATCATATTGGAAGATGGCTGCTGCAACACACCAAGAGCTACAGAGTAGTCACAGTTATTTTCCTTACCTGTTAAAGGTTCTTTGGTAGAAATATTTGAGAAGATTATTTTAGCTGTTGATGAGGAAGCTGACATTCAGAATGTGGAAGTAACTTCACAAAAGTCATCATGTATATTAATAGAAAATCCCAGACAGGAATTCATGTAATATTATTGATATTCAATAAATTCATTCAATCATGTACGTGACATATATCAAGATTCCTCATTGTCTCTATTATCCTGCCTAAATATGTCTTAAAATATGATGCCTTTCAAAGTTATCCTTTAAACTAATTGCAGAAATGTATTACTAAAATACAAATCAATGCATGAAATTTTCCTCTTCAAAAACATTCAGTACCAGAAAGTATGAAATTGTCCAAAAAAGAAAAGGATGAGGACAACCTGAAAAAGCTCCCAATGTCCAAATCTGGAACTATTTTAGCAACAAATTAAGTACCAAATGTTGAATTCAAAATATAAAACAAGTATGCATGAGTCCATAAATAAATGATTGAATAAATAAACAAATGAAAGAGAGAAGACAAATCTTCCTTCCTTACAGAAAAATTCCAAATAATATGTGTATATTAATTCCTACAAAGAGGTACAAGTTAATTGCCTCTTTGAATGTGGGCTGGACTTTGTGATTTCCTTCCATCAAATGGAGTACAGAAGCTTGGTGAACCCACTTTAATCAAGAGATCAAGGTTAATAATACCAGTGGTATCATGGGTAAATCATATATCCTCTTATGTGGTGTCATGAGAAGGACAATTCATTTCTGTGGTATTCTTTTCCAAATCCATAACCTCAGTATTATGAGAAAAATATCAGACACAACCAAATTGAGGATATTATACAAAATACATGACTGGTATTCTTCAAAACTGTTAAGCTCCTCAAAAATAAGAAAAAGTCTGAGAAACTGTCACAATTAAGAAAAATCTAAAGAGACATGATGACCAAATTAATTTTTTTACCCTGGATGGAATACTGTAATGGAAAAAGGACCGTAGGAAAAGACTGGGGAAACCCAAATACTGTGTATCAGTTAGTTAATAAGCTTGTAACAATGTGAATTTCTTAGTTTTGAAAAACGTACCATGGTATATAAAATGTTAACTTTAGGAGAAACTGGATTAAGAATATAAGGGAATTCTTTGTACCACCATTGCAGCTTTTCTATAAAATGCAATTAAAAAAAAAACATTCATTAAAGAGCAAACAAAACACTCCAGGAGAGTGACATCAGCAAAAAATGATAGAGTAGAGAAAACTAAAGGCTATCCCTCCACAGAAACACCAAAAATCATTGAGGAAAAAGTATCAGAATCAACTTGTCAGAACTTCAGGAAATAGTCAAAAGTTTACAGCAGCCAAGTGAATTCTCAGTCAAAAAAAGATGACTTAAACACATTTAAACACTGTGGGAGAGCCTTGTAGCATTTTAACATAGCCTTGCCCCACTTCCCTTACCAACATGATAGTGATTTTGAAGATAAGAGCCCATGTTCCCAGTGTGGTTACTTGCTCTGGTAATAGCAAAGCAGACCTTGTTCCCAAGGAATTTTATTTCTCTGTTATGACATGTCTGGAGTTTTCCTGAAGGACTGACAGAGAGCACTATCCTTTTGTCACCTAACTGTAACTCGGGAGTCTTTAGAGCAGAAAAGCACAGAGTATTACTCAAAAACATTGAAAGGCAAATGAACAAGTTGTTCCTTCTAGTCGAAAGAGATTACAGTCAACATTGCACTGGAAGTTCAAGCCAGAGAAATTTGACAAGAGAAAAAAATACAAGCGTACAAATTGGAGAAAAAGAAGTGAAACTATCTCTATTCATAGATGAAACAATTTTACATGCAGAAAATCCTTACACAAAAAACTGTTAGAGCTAATGAAGCAAATCAGCAAAGTTTCAGGATACAAGATAAATATAAACAAATTAGTTGTATTTCTATATAATACCAATGAACAATCAGAAAAAGAAATAATTTCATTTATTGTAATATGAAAAAGAATAAAATACTTAGGAATCAATTTAACTAAGGAAGTGCAAGAATTTTACATTGTTACAAAACATTTTTTGAATGAAATTAAAAAGACCTAAATAAGTGGAAAGATATCCTGTATTAATAGACAGGAAGACGTAAAATTGTAAAGATTGCAATGCTAACCAAAGCAAGCTACAGATTCAGTGTATTCTCTATCAAAATTTCAACAGCCCTTTTTACAGATATGGAAACACTAATCCTTAAATATATGTAGACTTGCAAGAAACCTCAGCCAAAACAATCTTTAAAAAGAACAAAGTTTGAGGACGCATACTTAATGATTTCAATAAGTACCATGAAGCTACAGTAATCAAAACAGTTTTGTATTGGCATAAGAATAGACATATATTAACAGATCCATGGAATAGAACTGAGAGTCCAGAAATAAACCCACATATGCATGTTCAATTGATTTTTGATAAAGATGCCAAGATTATTTAGTGGGAAAGAATACTTTGTTCAGCAAATGGTGATGGAATAACTGGATGTCCACATGAGAAAGAATTAAGTTGATTCCCTACATCACACCCTAAAACAAAAATTACTCAAAGTAGATTAAAGATATAAATTTTACAGTTAAAACTATTAAATTCTTAAAAGAAAGCTTAAGTGGTATAAATTCTTATGCTTTGGGACTTGATAATAGATTTTTAAATATGACACCAGAAGCATAAGCATTAAAAAATATATAGATTAATTGGATTTCATCAAAATTAAAAATTTATGCATCATAGATCTCTACCAAGAAAGTGAAAACACAACCTATACCAGTGAGTTCAATAAAGTTGTTTACTGCTATCCATTCATAGCATTTTGCAGCCTGTTTAATAATTGTTTAATTCTGACTTTTATGGGGCTTGCATCCTTTATTTATTTATGTTTTTTTACTCATTACAGTCCCCAGCCAAGTGACTTGTATATGCAGGTGACTGATAGAATTTTCTTGAATTAAATTGCAAATGAATGTTTCAAAGGGAGAACTTATCCTAAGTTCCCCTGATACTTACCATCATTTAAGAGTGCTTAAACACAGTTGCTTGACAAACAAGAAACAATTCCTAGGAAACGTAGAATAAAGGAGTGATTAAACTCACTTTGCTATACAAAAGAGATCCATGTAGCCACAAACATCTGTGCCCCCTTAATATTTTGAAATTAAAAAGAATATATGCTAGAGAAGTAAAATTTAAACCAAATTTTGAAAGAAGTAAGGAAGTGCTTCATAAGCAGTTAGTAAAAATGAAGCTATATTGGTGCAGGTGGAAAAATAAGGGAATCAATAATGGGATCAATAAAGACATAGCAGTAACACTGGTGTGAAATAATGTGAGGAATAAATTAGATTGTATGCAGTGTATGGGCTGGGCTGTGATTTAAAGTAATACAACCTACATGGTGGTGAGCAACAAATAACAGTGATTTTGTTAATTATTTAAGCTGTCTATTTCTTATTTAAAGGTGATGTATTTGGCTCTCTGACAACCTAGAAAATTTAGACACAGTTTTTTCTATCCATCATTTTATCTATCAAATCAGAGGCATTAGAGGTGGTGCCATATCTTTCTCCTTACTATTCAAGTATATATATATATATATATATTATACATATTTGATATATTGATCCTACAAAATAAAGCAATTCCTACTACATGGCAATATCTGACAATATAATTGAACATGTTAGATATGGAGGTAAAGATTGGCTTAGGAATCTATCCTCTTACTGGGAGGTCAAAAATTATCATAAAGCCTTGTTTCTAGTTTTTAGAAAGACAATATTCACTTCATAACACAAATAAACCATCCATACACAATGCTAATGTCATTGTCATATATGGCCAACAAAATAGCCTCCAGCAAGGCAAAATCAGTCATTACTATGTGATGGGATTTTGTGTGTGTGTGTGTGTGTGAGAGAGAGAGAGAGAGAGAGAGAGATCAATATACATTACTACAAGCATGTTTATTTAAGTGTATTGATTATGAATCCTACTTTATCACTCTGTACCAATTGATGTTCTTCATGGTGCTGTCTGTTTGGTGTTTGAGGACTGTTGACTTTTGTTGTTTTGTTTAGTCTTCTTTATGTACAAGCAGAGTCCTCCCTATATCAATTCCTCTTACTCTATCAGCTAACTGAAGACAGCAGTACCAGCCATGATATCCACTGTCCTCTGCCCACAATTATTATAAAGACACGCTGGAATTAGGTTGCTACTGTTTTATTCTAAACTGCCCAGATGACAAGATAAAATTCACAACAGACTCTTATTAATACAGAACAACTTACAAGTATAGTAAATATTTCACTTATCCCCTTAAGTACTTTTAAGGCTCTTTTAATTTTGACAAGCATAAAGAAAAATATCTTGACAATGATCAAAAGTGGAAAAAACATGCATGTAATTTGGTCCCTTGCCAAATAATAGAAGGACACATTAAATAACCCTTCTATATTAGAGATGATGATAGAGCCTGACAAGAAGCCCAAAGGTACTTATATTTAAAAGTATTTACTTCATAGGAAAGCTGATTGAATCTTCTGGCTTTAAAAGGAATAGAAAACAAATAAAGATTTTTTTTTTTTTGGAATAAAGGGATCTGTGGGATTACTGCCATTATCTTTATACATTGAACTCATCTTTCTCATATAGCAGGGGTCATGCTTATTTTCTCCCCCAACCCTCAAAATAACCTGCAACCTAAAAACAAAACTCTTCAGCTTATAGTTAAGATAATTCTCTCAAATTCTTCTAAAAGAAAAAAATAAAAGTAAAAGTTAAAATATAAAACAAACAAAAAAGAAAACCCATATTTAAAATCAACACAGTACATTTTAATATATAAGAATAGGGCAGCATTTGACCAGATTCATTTGCATTTATATAGCATAGTACACCTTGCATTGCACTTTTATTTTTTTTTATTTTTTCCTTTTATTTCAGCATATAATGAGGGTACAAATATTGTTAGGGTTACATACATTGCCCCTACCATGCCTCACCCCCCACGTGCCAGAGCTTCAAGCGTGTCCAATCCCCAGGTGGCCCGCACGGCACCCATTATGTAACTATACACTTCCTCCCCCCTCCCGCCTGCCCTC